>JAJOOH010006788.1:0-57767 GCA_029582605.1 Solanum gracilifrons | reverse complement strand
CTCTCTTTTTTTTTTTTTTTTTTTTTTTTTGGATTAGGTATTTCCTTAGTCCATCATTGGACTATTGTCTTGGATTCTCTCAATTTCTGGGGATTATTGTGCTTCATGTTTACCATTCTTGAGTCTCCTGGATGCTATAAGCTTATCCTAATATAGATATTACCATATCATATTCACTTTCCCTTCTACAGTTGAAAGTTTGATATAGAAAAATAAAGTTGCCGTTCTTGGCTCGTATAGACATGATTTTAAGAGGTGTATTCAGAATATTAGGATGTCTTTGATCACTAGCAATGAACTATAGTCCCGCATTCCGTCTTTTTTCTTACTTTCTCCTTGAATAGAGGAAATTTGTTTCACAAAAGCAAATAAACTTGGTCTCAACTTGGTGGTTTCTATAAGAATCAGAGAGGGTAATTAAAGGATATGGAAACCCAAAAATAAAGTGAAAAGAAATCACAAGAAAAGTTTTTCTCTAAGAAATAAATGCCTGCTTTAGGCCTTGTGACATTCATTTGATATGTGAATTTATGTTTTTAGTTTGTACATATTATTAGTTTCTATGTGCAAACAAAACTCAGTTAAATCTTACACAGTGTGCTTCTAGTCAGTTGATTCATCTTGAGTTACATGTTAACACAGCTGGGAATGATAATAGTAACAGTGATCTTGCTTAGTGATTCACTGTAAAGTTGATGCATTAGGCAAAGCCAATTTTAGTACTCTTTTATGTCTGGATTGATACAATGTGTATAAACTCATGCATCTTATATTATTTGGTACGTACAGCATGGAAGTATTCCAGAGAGCGAGAAGCTGCTCCTTGAAGTGAAGCCCCATGATATGAATTAGGTGCTCCTGTAACATATTAGGTCAGTAGATTCCTTATAGTTGTATACCCCTTTTATAAAATGAGCCCATCAACTGAAAGTTCATTACAGGGGAGAACCTTGTTTATTCATGTTGTGTAGAACAATAGCTAGAGGGGATCTATGCTCTCTTTCTGCACAACAACTTACAAGGAGGTTTTCTATGGAATAATAGGTTGATACAAACGTGGTGACTCATTGGTTCACCTAACCCTTTCACATAATTCACATACAAACCACCTAGAACAACTTTGTCACTGTAATCTAGAGAATCTTGATCTTATAAGTAACTTTTAACTTCCTGCAAGGTCATCTGTCTTCTATATTTTTTACTTGAGCAACCTTTTACCCTTATGGGTTTATCACACAACAACTTCAGTGGGTCGTCTCCACATTGCTTGGGCGTCATGGCTGAGTTATTGGTTCTAAACTTGAGAAAGAATAATTTCAGTGGTAGTCTTCTATCGTTATGTTCTCAGAGCACTTCATTGATGACCACTGTCTTGAATGGTAATCAATTTAAAGGGTCTACCCTATGTCATTGTTCAATTGTTATGGTTGAGAAGTCCTTGATCTGGGGAATAATGCTATAAATGACACATTTCCAGCTTGTCTGGTGTCTCTGGGAGAGCTGCGGGTTCTTATATTGAAGTGGAACAAGTTCCCAGACTATAAGTGCTTGGCAAACTACCTTTGCTTTCCCATGTTGTGGATTTTTGATCTTTCTCCTAACAACTTTAGTTGCTTACTGCTTTCAAAAGTTTATGAAAGCTGGAGAATGATGAGACCAGATGACAAACATGAAAAATATCTTCAAATTGTGCAATGAAATAGGGTAGTTCCTTTTGATTGATTGTCATTCAAGACAATAGTCATGAATGAAGTGCTCATAGTACATAATGGTGGAAGACTCTCACTGAAATTGTTCCTTCTCAAGTCTAGTAACAATAATTCAACTATGCAAGGTAGAACTGTATTACTCAATTTGTTGTGTGATGAATTCAGAAGGGTAAAACTGCTTAAATTAAATAGAAAAGGTAGACAACTTCGAAGGAAGTTAAATTTAAGTTCAAGATACTCTAGATTATGGAAATGAAGTTGTTCCAGGTGGCTTGTGAGTGAATTATGTGAAAGGTTTAGGTAAATCAATGAGTCCCATCTCTTTTCTAATCAACCTAGTGCTCTACATAACACCTCCTTGTAAGTAATTTTGTCTTTCCCACAACATGCAGTGTACTCGATAGAGGCTAATAATGCTTCAGTTATATGTATTCCTATTTTCATTATGTTCAGTTCCGACTCTTTTTATTTCACTATATTCAATAATATGTCGTGTAGAACAAATTAGGACTTTCTAAAATTATGCATTCTTTAAAGAACAACTTTCACATATAACAAACAAAAAAATTATATTTGTATGTTAAAGCAAAATTTGCATAATTGCGCTCCATAGTAAACATATATATGTATAATTCGCTATACATATACAATTGAAAGCTATGTCTATTTCGCTATACATATATACAAAAGAAGCATTTGTATAATTCGCTGGCTCCTCTTCAGATTTGTATAATTTCGTTGGCAGGCCATTTGTATAAATTGTTGTTAGCCTCTTGTTTGTATAAATCGTTGAGAGTCTCTCAATTTAATTTTGTGTTTGTATATCTTTATAAAATTTCAATTTGTATACAATTGAATTGAAATAAAACGTTTCTATATCAAATAATGTTCTCTCTCTCGCTTTATACAAACATAAATTATACATTGTATTTTGTATAATATATGTTTGTATAAAACGAGAAAGAGAGAAAGACAAAAAAGAACTGGACAGGGAAATATTTGTATTGTATAATTATTATAAGTGTGTAGGATGAAGATATATGTATTTGCATGTGTATATACAATTTTCTCTCGCTTTATACAAATAGAAACACAATTTATACATTTCTGTTTGTATAAAACGAGATAGGCGAGCGACAGAGAGAGCGAGCGAGAGAGGGAGAGTGGTGAGCGAGAGTTTGAGGGATAGAGGCGACTGGCAAACAGTTTGCTACAGGGCACAATTAAATCAAAGTGTGATTATATCATTTAATTTGAATTAATAGTTTGTCATTATGTATAATTTTCCCTTCGTTAAATATCATAGGTTTTTTTTAACGTTGCGATGTAATTCAATTATAATTTATTTGGTTAAGCTTATTAGATCAGCTTGTTTGGTCAATAAATTAAAAAATCATTTTTGAGCAACAATTAGCATTTGATTAAGTTTTTTAAAAGTGTATTTTTCTCAAAAGTTCGGAAAGAATATATTTTTGAGCAACTTTTACATATAGCAAACATAAAAATCATATTTGTATGCTATAGTTTGCATAATTACGCTCTATAGCAAACTTAATGTTTGTTATGACTGTTAATCTGTATATTTCGTTATACATATACAAAAGAAACAATTGTATAATCTGTTTTGGTATAAATATACACAAGAATTAATTGTATAATTTGTGTTTGTATAAAGCGAGAAAGACAAAAGAAAATTTGGCAGGGGAAGATCTGTATTTGTATAATCATAATTGTATAGGAGGAAAATATATGTATTTGTATATACAATTTTCTCTCGCTTTATACAAACACAAATGCAATTTATACATTTGTGTTTGTATAAAGTGAGAGGCGATTGCGTGGCGAGCGAGATCTGGGAGAGGGGAGAGAGGGGAACTGTCACTCCCCGAGCCTACACCCTGGGAGGGACTGACACTCGAAGACCATTGCTGGCCCCAAGCGAACCCTTGGCTTGACTTACTTAACTCAGCGAAAGACAATATTCATACTTATAATGATCAATAACTCTTAACTGAACTGAATAATAAAATAACTGAGAATGCTTGAAGGTTAAACATTCAACTTGGCCAAAAGTGGCAACCCAAGTCTTAACAATAAGAAATGATAATGAAAAGACTCAAAGGACTAACATCTGACTGTCTATGAAGCCTCTAAAACAACTGAGATGGATGTTGGGACAAACCCCACAACATCCTAATGAACTAACTAGAAAGCAATGAAAATAGATCCTCCGAAATGCAAGAAAGCTCACCGATTGACTCTGAACTGCTCACTGGATCAACGGTGCACTAGGCCGATCCTAGTTACCTGTATCTGCGTCATAAGACGATGCAGGCCAACTGATATCGGTACATTGAATGTACGAGTATGCGAGTTGGAATGCTAAACAACATAGGCTTGAAAGGGAATCTGAAAGAAACACTTACCTTGACTCTTCTCAACTCATGAATACTTAGTTGAACTCATTTCAATATAAAGCAGTTTAAAACAAGTGCAATATAAAGAAAAGTTGTTTAAAAACATGATGTTAACTCTGTGTATATATAAGGATACAACATAACTCTGAAATGTATGTAAAAATATAATAAACTGATGTATATAAAAATACAATAACTTTTGTGGGAGTTTCTCTAACCGACAACCATCACATAAGAGCTATAGTGATGATACAACGATATATCTCACGCTGCCAGCGCATCCTACACCCGGCCAAAGGTATAGGACCTGAACTACTAAGTGGATCCACTAGTCTATTGTGAAAAGGGTTCATCTAAAAAGTATGATCCTTTTCTACCCATGGTGGCTACATGGTTTTATGGAGACGTGAGTTATCTGAACTCATGCTCGCCCCCAATTCAGTGCTCAATACTACTCCCAAAATATACTAGCTGTTATGTTTAAAAACATACTTCTTCTGTGATTTGAGATTAGTGCTCAAAAACTTAACTCAAAGGCTATCTTGGAAATCAAAGTTTCCCCTCTTGCTTCATTTAGAAAACGATTATTTTTTCTGAAAACTAGCCCGAAGGCTCTTTGGAAATCTCAGTTTTCGTTCTTATTTAAATGTGTAAACATTTTTAATCTCTTTGGGAATACTTAGTCCCCATATACTTTTGAAGAAATGAATTTCAACTTTACTTTTTACTGAATTCAAAAACTTAAGTCTTAAAACAATGTTAAAACGTTTGCAAAAGACTTTTGAGAAACTCTAAGAACTTCTCTTGACTTGACTCTTAACTTTCCTTGAATTGGATTATGGATTCAAGGTTCATGATCTCATGATTATGGATGATTTCATGATGTTTAGATGTACCTTAGAGTGTTGGAATCAACTAGAAGACATAGATACATTGCTAAGGAACACATACAAAAAGGTGGGGAACGAATGGGGAGAACTGGCGTCCCTGGCGCTCTGAGAGGCGCGGGGCGCCAGCCCTCAAAATTCAGAGAACACTTTGGTGCACTCTGGCTAGCGCGTTACCCCAGAGCCCCACATTCAGAGACTGTTTTGGGGCGCACTGAGAAGCGCGACTCCCCAGCCCCTTCCCCTTCCCTAGAAAATCTTGAATTTTCTTCTTCGTTTTTCAACTCTAAACCCTCTAATTTCACTCAGTTCTTCCCCCAAACACTTAGAATCGTTTATACCCTCAATATATCATAGATTCAAACCGAAATTACACCCGGAAACATGGATAAAATCATCAAGAAACTTCAACAACACAATCCACACGAATTCAATGAAACTTTCAACAATGTTCATCAAGAACTCAATTTCTAACTTTCAAAGATTTAAATTCGCTGAATATAAACATGGTTGGCGCGTGGGTGAACTAACCCAATGCTATGCGATCTCACATACCTTGTAGGGATCACCCTCGACGAATTCCACATGCCAAACTTCGACGATCTTGAACGTTCTTGCTTCTTCTTCTCCTTTCCCTTTAGCCCTAGCATGAAATCCCAAATTCTAAAACTGACTAAAATATGATTTGACCTATATTAAACTCCTAAAAACGGATTAAAATAATAGGGCAATGAAAAGACTAAAATACCCCTTAAAATTTCGAATTGGACATTTCCTTAATCCAACAGCCCAACTTCCAGCGGGCATAACTCACTCATACAAACTCGGAATCGCGCAAACTTGACGGCGTTGGAAAGATCATTTCAAGGGCTTTCCAACCATATCTGCAACTACACCTAACTCATCTTCAGCTAGGAGTTATGGTCGTTAGAAGTTGACCAAAAACTCATTTTAACTTACTTAAAATTTTTCCAGATTTCCTTATACTTTCCAAAAATAACTATTTCCAGATTTTAAACTTCCTTCTAGTTCTTTCTAGTTGCGAGATGTTACAGGAACGAAAAGATATGTATATATACAATTTTCTCTAGCTTTATATAAACACAAACATATTTTATATATTTGTGTTTGTATAAAGTGAGAGAGGTGAGGAGAGACTGCCCAGCGAGAAACGAGAGTGACGAGCGAGAAATTCAGGGAGAGAGGCGAAATTGCAACAATTTGCTACGGGTTACAATTAAATCAAACTGTGGTTATAGCATTTAATTTGAATTAATAGCTTGTTATTTTATACAATTTTCCCTATATTTTTTCTAGCTTTTGGAAAAACAAGTTCTGCTACTCTCCAGTAGTACTTATTTTCTCCCAAAACACCTCACTTTTAAAAAAAAATCAGGGAAAGACCAAATATTACCACCCAAACTTTTAGAAATGGTACACATATATCCTCTGTTATACTTTGAGGTTGTATATACGCTTAGGGGGGCGTTTGGTTATGGAATAAATTCAAAGCTAATACATGAATAACTTTGATTATTTATGCATTAATTTTATACCATATTTGGTTTACAAATATGCTAAAAGTTATTTCTATATTATTTTTATACGATGTTTGGTTGGTCAGTTTTCAAATGCTGTATAAAAATTACGGCTAATTTCAAAAATATATATAATAAAGTAATTAGTTTACAACAAATATAGTCATGTTTTATTTACGTAAAAAAATAGCTAAAAGTTATGGAAAGTATACACTAACTATACTATATAGTTTGCTAAAAGTCATAAAAAGCATACATAAACTACATACCATAACTTACTATGCACTAATAATATATTATCATACATACAAAAGACTGAATATAGCTTAACTATACATGAAGTATACACTGACTATTCAATCTCGATCAATTCAAAATCACCTTTAAACAATGTTGCCAGAATTTGGTCAGAATAGTGAAAACGACAGTTATAGCCTTTTTCCTCCAAAATAAAATTAACTTTTTGATATTTTCTAAATAGTATGAGCATTTATTATTTTGATAAGATGAATTTTCTGGGTCCCATGCCTTATTCCTTCTTCAATTCTTTTTTTTTTTTGTCATTTTACTTCTTGACTTTTTTTTTTCTTTTGGCTCTTCTTATGAAAAACAAGAATATGGTGAAAATAAATAATTATATTTAAGCACTTTAATTGGTTAAATTGATCCTATGAAATGAAACTAAAAAAATATTTACTTTATGCATCTATTGGAACTTCATCAATGTAAAACATTTTTTTAAGAGCACAAAAAAAACATAATTTATTTGATTTAATGTCAAATTCTCTATGTATATATAATTAATACATTAATTATTTTTTTAGTATGACTCAATTTCAAATATACTCTCTATATTTCAAACTTAAACATTTACACTTTATGATGTACTATAAGAAATATACACTTACACCTCCAACTAAGTTTATCTATAACTAATTATATTAAAATATAATTATTAAATAATAAATTAAAACTATAAAAAAATGTTTTTGTAAAGTTATTCTTACAAAATTAATTAGGATCGATACTTATAAGTAATACAAATTTTATGATTTCTATAATATTTTGATGTTTATCATATATAAAGTGTTTTGAGTTTTGCCTGACTTTATTGAAATATTTTCAAATTATACTTACAAAATTATTTAAATATCTATTTTAAAATTATTTATATGCAAATTCATAAACTTACTTAGTTAGAACTCATATTAATAATAATAAATAAATAATAGTTCACATATTATCAAGTCAACATAATATAAGGGTGCAAAACTATGACATATTCGATATGATTGTTGTTAAATAGGATCGACATTGATGAACTATATGATTTTTATAATATTTTGATATCTACCATCTCTAAAGTGTTTTGAGTTTTGATTGTCGTTATTAATATAGTTTTAGATTATATTTTAAAATATTCAAATAAATAGCTTAAATTTATTTAAACATAATAATTAATAAAATTATATACTTAGACATCATATGAATAACAAATATGAGTAATGATCTATAAGTTATCAAATTGACGTAATATAGTGCTGGTACAAGACTATATTTAACATTAACACGTTACTCTCGGGGATTTTCAGCAATATACAATATACTTTAGTAAATTAAATATGAATTCTGAAATTTACAATTGAATGATAATGATTAATACGGTTCTTCATTAATGAATTAACCGTTCATACATCGTGTGTGTTTTTCTTTTAGAAAAATAATAATATAATTTTGGGGCTTAGATATTTTAAATAACTATTAATAATAATGCATTTTTTGTAGTGATGTCTTGAATTAAGAAAGCCATTTCTTATAATATAATTGTCTTAATATCAAGGTTGACTACTCTCTTTTTAATATAATACTAACATTGATATAGAATAATCAAATAAGGTTCAAAATATTTTTTACACTTCATTACTATACCACATTGTTTGTTTGATCTCCAGAATAATAATATTGTGCATATTATGTTGGATTATTATTAGGTGAAAAAGATTTGATATACTCCTTAATTCTGTGATATAGAGATAATATATATTCCGTAAAAAAAAGGGGTCACATATACTTTTACTATTACATGTGCAAATTAAATAACTCATATATCCTTTTTTGACTAACGAAAGTTAAAATTTGGATTTTTAATTTATTTATTTTAGTTATTTAATCAAACAATATTCATATAGAGGTAAATCAGATAGTTTTTTCACGTGATTTTATATTTGAGTTTTTTTAATTCAACGGTTAATTTGGGCTTAATTATCTCCCTCATGAATATATTTGTTTATCATTATTTGAGTTTGTTGTTCCTATTTAATTTTTCGCTTTCATTCTTTAGTGTGGAAAACATAAGAAATAAAAAGAAATAGTGAACGAAATAAAAATGATTTTTTTAAAAAAAAAGCAAACTAAACTTATTATTTTTTGCGGTTATATTGAGTTTTATTTTGTAGTTGTAAAAAAAGTTGATGCATCTATAATAGACTTTGCAAGAAGATGAGTGAAAAATTAAATTTGATCATCAACATAGTAAATCAAAATTAGTCATTGAATTAAAGAAGATAAAAAAAAAGAGACAAAAAATTCATGTATGAAGAGGATCAAATATACCTCAAAATATTGCGAGAAGGGTCAAATATACCTTTTATATTTTTATTTTGTTAAAAAAATTTAATAAGTTTTTCACTTCCGTCAGCCAAAAATGATCTTGGCTTTTCAAACATACCTCAAAATATTGCTAGAAGGGTCAAACATACCTTGTATAATTTTTATTTTATCAAAAAATAATTTTGAATCAATTTTTTCACTTCCGTCAGCTAAAAAAGATTTTAGCTATATCAAAGTTATATATGTAACAATTGAAATAGATGTGAGCCACTTTCTTTTAACAAAAAATATATTATCTCTAAATCACAAAGTTGAGAAATATAATTTATTATTATTATTATTATTAATAGTAGTAGTATATAAATGGACAATATATATGACACTTTGATTAATAATTTTACTTGTTAAGTTATTTTATGAATCTTGAATTTGAATAGAGTTTGAGATAAATTTATTTTAAATTTAATATTATTAGTATTTATTTTGCCATTTAAATTTTAAATTTTATTTCTTAATTGTAAATTTCAAATTTGTGTTCTTTATAATTTATATTGGAAAGAGAGGGAAGAAAAGAAGTTATCAAGACTATCATTTTGTAGCCTTTTTAAAAGAAATTGAAATTAACATGTATTTATGGAAATTATGAGAATTCGGGAACAAGTCTATTCCCCATGTATTGGGAAACTTTTCATGTATTAAAAAATAATTAATAAATTTAAATTTAAATAAGAGTAAGAATGTCAAAAAGTAAACATGTTTATAGTGTGAATGTACCATTCTGACCATTATGGCCAAAGTTTTCTGGCCAAAAGGATTTTTCCTTTCAATTTTTAGATATGAAATCTTCTCAGGTTTGATTTTTCTTTTTTGAAATTCCACCCTGACTTCACAATTTAATTTTCAGCACATCAATAATAATTGGTATCATTGTATTAACTAAGAAAAACAAAGAGTTAATGGTTAGCTTTGGGCCTCCATGTTTTACCTTTGATGCCATAATTGTTTTGTGCTCCCGATAAAGTCATTCTGATCAAGCATTGGCATCTTGTAGTGTTTTTAATTTGGTCTAAGCTTTTTTGATATACAATTCACTCAAAACGATTCTCATTTGCGGTATATCGAATTTTTTTAAAAAAAAGGAGAAAAAAAGAGATAAAGAAGCAGGAAGTAGGGGCAACAATAGAAGAAAACTGAGAATGAGTAATGAAGAAGAAGGAAGCATTAGCAACAACAGAAGAAAATGAAGGAAGTAGGGAACGAAGAAAAATAAAACAAAGAAAAAGACACAGCGAAAGAAAAGAAAACAAAGAAGAAGACCCAAAATTTAACGTCTAGTCAACATAAAAATAAAAATAAAAATGTGTGTTTCTCAAATTAATGAGTGATATTTATGTATGTTTCTCATATTTTCAATAGTTTAGCTATGAAACTCTAAGAATAGATTAGTGCGCAAAATGAATTCATATTTTGCTAAGGAAAAATTACCTAACTACACTTTTTTTTTTACCTTATTTTCTACCATTTAAAATATTACAAAAATCCCTTCTTTTTCCCCTCAAATTCTCTCTTTTTTGGATACATAACTTTGAATCTTCCAACTCCACGATTTTCTTCCCTTTTTCACGCCTATAATCACTCTACTATATCACCAATTACCTTTATCACTCCATTTTTGAATTTCAAATATTTTCTCTTTCCAGTTAATTGATTTCAAGTTAATCAAGAGATAGTTCTTCTTAATTCATTTTTTTCTTTCCCGTTCATCACCATCGTCATTTTTTAAAAAAAAATAATTATTTTTTCATCTACAAAATTCGGATACATATGGATGATGCTCCATCTTTTAGTATTGGGATTACCCAATTAGTTTCAACTACTCAAGATAATGCATGGTGTATCTTTGATTGTGATGATGAAGATTTTGTTGAAAATAGATCTAAACAAATAAACGATCCATTATTCATGAAGAATCTCGAGTTGGAGAAGTCAAAATCAAAGAAAGATTTCGACTTCTAAATCTATTGTGGAAAAATGCTCAAAAAAGGGAACAAATTTTCAATGTATTCGTTTATTTTGATTCTTAAAGGCACAATTTTTTAATGTATCAAACAATCCATTATTCATGAAGAATATGAGATTAGAGAAGTCAAAGTCGAAGAATGATGTATCTTCGACCTCTAAATCGATTGTGGAAAAAACGTCCAAAAAATAGAAAAAGATTGGATCTAGATTATCACGCCAATCATTACCAAATGTACATAGTCTCAATGTATCTAGTTTATTTTGTTTCGTAATTTAGCTTTCTGATACAATGACTATGGTTTATGCAATGTATCATGTGCATATTGATTATACTTATATATAATCGAATGTTGTTGATACTTCGAGTAGTGAATTTTATGCAATGTATCATGTTTATAGTTATTATATTGATACATAATTTAATGTTGTTGATACTTCGACTAGTGGATTTTATGCAATGTATTGTGTTTATATTTATTATACTAATACATAACATAATGTTGTTGATGATTCGACTAGTGATTTTTGTGCAATGTTATCATATTTATATATATTATACTGATACAGAACCTAATGTTGCTGATACTTCGACTAGTGAGTTTCATGTTCAATTCAAACGTATTTGATACGTAAGTAATGCATAATGTATCATTTTGCCATATATCAAGCTCTATATTAATGTATCGATAATATTTTTCAATCCCATCAATTGATTTTCAATTTGATTTCCTTTGTACAAAATACACAATTTAATTGTACAAGATATGCAAATTTTCAATGTATCATGAGTAATATATCCATCTCGAGATCACAAATCATAAAATCGACTACACAACATCTCTCTTGCCTTTTTGTGTGCTGTATTAATGCATAGTAGATACATAGCAAATTTCGGCTCATGTTTCTTCACCTCCAAGTATAGACTAACGAAGATATTCATGATGTATCTTCTCAAAAGTTTTGATAACTTTGAATCAAAATTGAAAGGATCTTTGATGAACTAGGAGAAGATTTTAGAATCTCAATTTTTTTCCGATTATTTTAAATCAAAATTGAAAGGATCTTCAATGAATTGGGAGAAGAATTTTGAATCTCAAATTCTTTTCGACAATACTGAATAAAAATCAAGAGGATCTTCAAAAAATTGTATAGGGATAAAGCAATGCTCATCTCTGTAATGTATCGAATCTCCAGATTTTCCCAACTTATCGATCTCCAAGCTGCAATGGCTGATTAACATTCACAAAAGAAATATTTTGTTCAACAACTATTCCATCACTTATGTATCGTTCATAACTTACCTTACTTTCTCAGATTCTTGAATATCTCAACAAAATAGAGATATTCACGATGTATCAACTCAATTTTTCAATGATTTTGAATCGAAATTGAAAAGATTTTTGACGATTTGGGCGAAGAAATTCGAAATTTGAATTTTTTGAAACTGTTATGCTTGGGAGAGATTAATTAGCAGTGACAACAACATAATTGCGTGATTTATGAATTTAATAGTTAATTTTATGTTTTTTTTAAGCGCAACTGAAATTATTTTGTTCCCTTTTTTAGCGCAACAGAAGAATTCTTCTTGTATCAGAATTAATGTATCCTGTTGGTGACTTATGTATCTGGAAGGTACAAATTTAAAGAAATTATTGTAATTAAGAAAAGAGTAGAGATAGAATGCAATTTACTCTTTACACTATGAGATTTATGTAAGGTATACTTTTGTTAACCCACCCTTAATCTAATGAGTTGAGCGAGTGACTTTTTAGATGGGCATGGGTAAAATATGGGTTCCTTAGCCAAATGAGTTAAGCTTTCATTTTTTATTTACTTAAAATTTATGATATCACCAAAAGTGTTATAATTTCTCTTTTTTTTTATGTTCAAATTATTCTTCTCTATAATTGAAAAGGTAAAGTCTTTGACCCTCCAAAAAATATATACTATATTACATGTACATTTATTTTGTTAATTATAATTATATTTTTAATTTGTTTAATTTATATTGGATAAAAAATAATAGTGCTAAGTAAGCAAATCATGTATTAGTATTGATATTGCGTAAAGTGCTTTAAGCACGTTTTACTCCTAAAATGCAAATATTCATTTACTTTGAAATTTAAAATATTTTTTCCTTGTTATTACATAAATTTATTTTAGATTGAAAAGTTATAGGAATTTTTTTTCTTACTTTGGTGATACAATAAAACTAAATAAAGTATTTTTAAACATAAAAGTACTCATTACCCCCCTTAACTTGAAGCTTTTTATTCGGTGTACACCTAAGCTAAATTCCGTTTTAATTACCCCCCGAACTTATTTATTCCTCCGTCGCGTACACCTTTATTGTCCACCTGACGTAGAAATTGACAACACACTCTACTAGGCGTGTGAGAAAGTGATTTTTTGCCACATCATAAAGCTACAATGGTAAAAAAATGTAAAATCTTCATTTTTATTTAATATTTGGCATATTTTAAAGATTTTTCTCTCTATTCTCTAACTATTTATTCTCCCTAATCTCTTCTCCCTTTTCAAATTTCAGAATTTTTCTCTCTTTTTTGTTTTAATTGCTATTGCTAAATTCATGAATTATAATAGGAGATTTGTTTTCTTATGTGGGACTCCTCCAATTCTGAAAATTTCATGGACAAATGACAATCCCCGACGTAGATTTCTCGGTTGTAGACACTATGGGGTATGCATTGTTTCATATTTTTTGCTTTTTATTTGCCAAGTTCGTATTATGTAAATTTTTTTAACTTTGATTTTATGAAATGTAGTCCTCATTTCGAAATCCTTGTAAGTTTTTCGATTGGTATGATCCAGAATTTCCTAGCCAGACGAATACTGTGATTTTGGTCTGTTGAAGAAGACCAACAAACAAGAAAAACAGCTGAAGTGTAGAAGGATGTTGAAACTAATTTTGGGCATTAGTTTGATATGTAATGTGCTATTGTTCTTTTATTTAGTGTGTCGCTGAATTTTTTTTTGTGAATGCAATTGTTATTAACGCAAGGTCTTTTGATTCTAGGGTTTTCATTTTGTGGATTAGTTTGGTTTGGTGTTTTAGTGATGTATGTTTCTGCTGATTAAAACTATATATATATCTTTGTGTATGTTCAATTTACTTGTCATTTTTTCATAAAACTACAGTTACATCTAATTGGTAATATGATATCAAAACACGAAATAATAACATAAAGGCAACCTAACATAAAGGCATAACATAACTAGTGCTTTCTGGATCATCAAACACAAACATCATAGTGTTTCATTATTTCAACCAACAACCACAATAACTTAAGTTAACCACCAAAACAAAAAACAGTCAACTACTTTAAGTTTGGTTGAACAACCACACAAGCACCAAAACACAAAACAAACACTACTTTAAGGTTGATTGAACAACCACACAAGCACAAAATACAAAACAACCACTAATTTAAGTTTGGTTGTTACAACCACACAACTAAGAAGTTTTCTTTGAGGGTGATTTTCCCTTGGCTTGTGCCCTTGTTTGAATTCTAGCAGCTTTTGATCTGGTTTGAATACGATGCATAACACTTTGGACTTGAAGTTCTCTTTGAGTCATGGGCTGTTTGCCTTTCCACTTCAGTCCCTTGGTAGGTTTAAAACCAATATCACCTGTCACATGCGCAGAACTCACCACACCAATATTAACCCTCCTACTGCTAGATAATCTTTGCTGTAATATTAACAACATAGTTATTTTGGGTCTCACATTTAAAAATATAATTTTGACAGTTTTATAAGACACTTACATTAATACATGTATATCCAGTATCAGCAACAAATACACCTTGTCCAACCACTTTTGGCCTCTTCTTGTAACCACTTCCTACACCTCTTCTTGTACCAGTCTTGTTGCTGCTTGCTCTTTCATATTGACCTCTACCCCACTTTTTTCAAGTGGTGGACTAATGTGAGTAGAAAAAGAATACAACAAGAGACTAAATTAATAAGTAACCTAATCTAATTTATAAAAGCAAATTAATATGAATGTACCTCTTGAGTGGGTGTTGGTGTAGACTTAGGTTTAGGATTTTTCGGACAATTTCTCTTGTTATGATTTGCTCATTTGCAAATTGAACTTGTCATTACTGTTCCCATTCTTGGCAACTTCCCAGCTTTTCTCACTTCACCAATTTCTCTTCTTCTTCTGTTCTTCGGTGGCCTACCAGGCATTTGGCTTGCCTCAGGTGGTTCAACCATTGGGTTTATGCTTTCAGGCCACATTTCCATGTTTGGGACTGGTTGAATGAAATGAGAATATGTCTCTTTTCTATACTAGCTTGAAATTGCTTGTGATGTATCCATGTTCAAGTGGTTCATTGTTGTTATACCATGTGCACATGGGATACCTTTTAATTCTCAAGTTCCGCAACTACATTTCTGTTGACCCAAGTTCACAGTATGCTTGTATACCCCTTCTAACACTTCAAATCCATTATCACCATTTCATTCAATGTTGCAATGCATTGATCTTGCTACATTGGTAATGAATTCCATCATTGCCATTGGAGATATTCCATCTGTCCATGTTTCAGCAAATGCTCTTGACTTGTTCACCCTACTCATCACCTTAACTCTAATTTCTTCCAACATAGTTACAATAGTCTTCTTCCTAGGTCCCAAGATGCAAGCATTGAAACTCTATGCCATGTTGTTATCTATACTATCACATTTTGAAAAAGTTTGGAAAAAAACTTTGCACCATTTCTCCTTATTGTATTTGATAAGGGCTTCAATTATACCTTTTCCCAGCTTGGATAGGGCATTTATATTGTACTTAAATTGTGCCTCAAATGTTGATCTAGCACAAGCCCAAAATTTCTTCCTTCTCTCTATGCCTCTGAAGTTTTGTGACCAATTTGCTAATATGTGTCTAGCACACATTCTGGAAATAGTTCATCTACAACAGCTATTAGTCCATGTAGTTGTAAAGCAAAATCATAAAGATAGTTAAATTTTGATCAAATTAAATTAAAGATAAACAAAAAAAAAATTCAGTTACCTTTTGCATATCACTAATGATAGTGAGCTGGGAACCATCTCCTAGATTAAGATCATCTTACAGAATGGTCATGAACAATTTCCATGTCAACTTGCTTTCAGTACCAATTACTACCCATGCTATTGGATACGTTTGGTTGTTTGCATCCTTAGCAACAGCTACCAAAAGTTGACCCTTACAAATTCCTTTTAGAAAACACCCATCCAGCCCTATACATCTTATACATCCTTGTTGGAAACCCTTTTTCATAGCATCAAAACATATATAAAAAGAGTAAAACTGTTTCATCCCATTTTCTGATTCTGAATCTTTATGCTTCACAACACAAGTGCTACCAGGATTTATTTGGAGTAACACATCCTTGTAGTCTAGGATTCTGTTAAATTCTATCACATGATCCCCCATAATTTCCTTTAAAATAATTTTTCTTGTGTTTAAACAAACTGCCTTGTCTACATGAACATTCAACTCTTTCCTCACCAAATCTTGTATTTTCCACCCTTTATACTAGGTTGAGAAATAATCCTATCTTTCAGATACTTGCATAAAAATTTTGAATTACACAAAATATTATTGGTGGTCCTGGTACATCTGTGCCTTGGGTTGGATGTCTTGATAGTGAAGTTCTCACTCCTCCCTTCCTTGCTTGCATACAACAGCCATGGGCAACCACTTTTGCACTTGACTCTTACTCTAGTACTCTCATTCACATACCTGTCTAACTCAACTCCTTTTTTTATAACATATTTTGTAACTGCCTCTCTAAATTCCTTTACACTTTCAAATATCGAACCACACTGCCATATTACAACATCACAAGTAGAATCATATATCACTTTATTACTCTTATTTCTCCCCCTTAAACTCCCTCCTTCAAGTTCATCATCAGAAACATGTTCTTCTTCATCACTTTGAAAACTATCACAATCAGAACTGTCATAGGATGAGTATGGCTCATCCTCTGTTAGCTTATCCTTGAATTTTTTTTTTGCCTTTTTCAATATCCTTGATCAAGTCCAACTTCACCTAAAAAACCTTTTGTTTTTTCCTTCTTCTTTCTCCTCCTATTTTCTTTAAACTTTCTCACATCTTCCTTAACAATCCTCAACTCCTCATGCACATCACTTCCATAGTCAATAGACTGGTCAGAACAAATAGAATCACTGTCTATGTCTTCCTCTGCATTTTCTTGGGCACTTGGTTCAACTTCTTCTTGAATAGAAGGTTCAGTTCCTTGTTGGACAGTAGGTTCACCTTCTTCTTCAGTATCAGTCCAATCTATTGAAGAATAATCATCATTAGTTTCTTGTTGGACCCTTGCAACCCCATCATTCTCAACTCTTTCACTAGATGGAAAGGAAGAAGAGGAACCTAACCCTAGATCTAGTTTTTTTTTGCAAGAACCATCAGATTTCCCATGTGCATTAAAAGACTCAACCACTTGACTTAAAGATTGACTAATTTGACCTTCACTGGGACCCACATCCTCCAGAATAGTGTCATCACACACATAAATATCTATTGTGTCCCATCATGCATAAATAATGCAATGTTACAAATGTCCATTTCATTTTTCAATTCCACCAGGTCACCCCTAGAGACTTAGCATAAGTTTTTCCTAACTTACTAATCCCAAAAGACTTAGCATAATCTGCAAGTTCAGGAATTGACAAATGATCTTCATCCACATTCTCTACATATTCAGTCCTACCCCCAACATATACTGGACCTACCTCACTCACCAAGATACCCCAAATTTGAACCTTAAATTGAGGTACTTAGTAGCCATAGTGTCAACCTATAATCACAATAACAATCAACATATTGTACAAGGCAACAACAACAAAACATATGCAGCAGCAATAAAACAGAGGCAACAACACTAAAAAATATACAATAACACCAAAACAGAGGCAACAACACCAAAACATAGACAACAACACCAAAACAGAAGCAACAAAACCAAATTTAACTCATAAGCATACAATTATACAAGGAAATTATAATAAACAGTACAAAAACATAATTGATACTTAGTAGCCATATTACTCAACATCATACAACTATACATAAGGAAATTATAAAATACCCCACCATTTAACAATACCAAAATAGAATATTGAAATAAAAAACCTAGAATCTTAATTTTACTAAAAAGCCCTAATTTTTTGAACTAATTACCAGAAACCCTAATACTCATGCATGCATAGCTGAACAACTTCATAGTAATACATTCATTAAGTGAAAATTCTAGTTGAAAACTATCAAACTATCAAACCCCTAATCGGAAACTCAATCGGAAACTATGCCGAAATCCTAGTCAAATTACGGCGAAACCTTAAACGAAAAATAGGGCAAAATATAAATGAAAAAGTAAAGGAAACAAACAATAACACATCATAAGAGTGGATAATCACTTACTTGGTAACAATTTCAGACAAGATCGAAATAAAATCGACCAATCAACCAATCGCTTCACGAAATCGAGCAAGCCTTCCCGTCTAAGAATTGCAACTGACCCAAATCCAGAAAGAGTTCTGCGAAATCTACCCTTTACTCCGTCGATTACACTTCTTAGAGAGCCAAAAGTTTTGAAATTTGTTGTCGTCCGTCGATTACATTTCTTACCCTTTGTTAGAGCTTAGTGAGAGGTTTAGAGCTTAGTGAGAAGCTTAGACCGGAAGTTTTGGAGTAGGTGAGAAAGTTTGACATTTAATTATCTAGATGGCTAATATTTATCTAGGTGTCATGCACGTGTAGACACGATTGGAGTGATCGGACAATAAAAGTGTACGCGACGGAGGAATAAACAAGTTCAGGGGTAATTAAAATGGAATTTAGTTTAGGTGTACACCGAATAAAAAGCTTCAAGTTCAGGGGGGTAATGAGTACTTTTGCCAAAATAAAACTAAAATATTTTATACATGTTTAATTCTAAAGTAAAGTACTATTTACTCATGTAAATATGGGTAAACTACAAGTTTACCCAATTCATTTTTACCCATATGAAATATGCGTGTGGGGTGGGGGGCTTGAATTATTACCCATTTTATGTTGACCCATTTTCAACCCGCCCTAATTTTATCCAACCCACCCATTTACCACCACTAGAATAGATACTTTAATTGTGTTTTTGACACTTAACTAAAAAAATGTGTTATTAAATAAGACAAAAAGAAGCCATGTGGATGAAATTTTGAGCTAGACACGCCTTAGTGTGTACACACACTTGATCTAATCAGTATTAAGGTGTATTTCTCAACCTAATGAGTGATGATTTATGTGTGTTTTTCATACTCTCTATAGTTTAGGTATAAAACTAAAAAAAGAGGATAATTTAGGTGTGTTTTTGACACTTAACTCTAAACTAAAATGAATTTAGTAAGACATCCAATTCAAGTGACTAGATTGATTGTTTTTTTTAAATAATAAGGATAAATTAAGTAGAAATTATATATATTTACTAAATAATGAAAAGGAAATAAATTGCATTGACCAAATTTCTTTTATGTAGATTTTTTTAATAAAAAATAAGCTATGATTCTAGGAGAACACAAAAGAAAAATTATAAAATAAAATAGAAATTAGGAAAAAAATTCAATAGTGATCAGATATATTGTATTTTCTAAATAATAAGGATAAATTAAGTAAAAATATATTTACGTAATAATGGAAAATAATTAAATTGCATTGACCAGATTTTATTAATTTAGATTCTTTTTTTTGTAAAAATAATAATCTATAATTCTAGGAAAAAAGCAAAGATAAATTATAAAATAAGATAAATTTAGTAAGAAATCCAATTAAAAGTAACCAGATTAATTGTATTTTCTAAATAATAAGAATAAATTAAGTAGAATGTATATACACTTAATAATGGAAGGAAAGCAAATTTTGTTGACTAGATTTCTTTAATTAGATGATACTTGACTGTAAATATAGGATCTTTAAGTAAAAATTAGTTAAACTAAATACCCAAATAGATTCTTACACTTCCCCAATTAATAAGCCGCCATCGTCTCATCCATCTCGTCGGTAATTGTTACTGATGAAGATTTTCACGATAACTCTTTATCGTCGGATTCGTTACAAACTGAAATCTACATTGATATAGATTCAAACGCTAGCGTAGAGACCACCACACTAAATAACGATGTACTACCAGATGAAGAAAATATGCTTAATCGTCAATTGAGAAGATTACACCTATGCATCGAGTTAACAAATCGCCAGAGAGAAATGTAGAAAGGCAGAGATGGTTACTGAAGAGTTGGACGTTTCTAACAACAGTTCACACCTCTAGCGCCACTATCGGCATGGTTGATAAATACTATTATGAACCAATCACCGAAAGTAGATTTTGATCAAAGACTGCAGTGCATAATTTTCTAGAAACGGGTGACAAGCCTAAGAAGGGCTACAAGCACCAATGATGGTGCACCATTTGAGATCCCCAAAAGCAAAAAACTGAGGAGCGACTTGAAAACAAAGAAAATTTGTACTTCTTTTTCCTTTGATTCTGAAAATTCACCACAAAATGATGGCGTCCGCGATGGCAAGCCTCCATTAAAGTTGACGGGTTCAATGAATTTTTTTTAGGGAAAATTACGCGACTAAGAAAACTTATACTACTTATTAATTACTCATCATAGCTATAGTTTGTTATAATTACCACTTGTGACTAACATTATACATTAATTACGTGGGTTGACTTCGAGTTTGTATAATTAGCCACGTTTGTATATATATAATTCGCTAGAATATACAAATACATACATATATATATATAATATACAATTTATCTAACCGATATACATATACAATTCACCTCTCTCCCACTCTCTCGCTCGCCTCTCTCCTCCCTCTCCCAATCTTGCTCGCCTCTCTCCTCCTTCTCTCAATCTCGCTTGCCATATACACAAATGCATATGTATAATATACAATTATCTAATCGGTATACATATACAGTTCATCTGTCTCCCACTCTCTGCCCTCTCTCGCTCGCCTCTCTCCTTCCTCTTCCAATCTCGCTCGCCTCTCTCCTCCCTCTCCCAATCTCGTTCACCTCTCTCCTCCCTCTCCCAATTTCGCTTGCCATATATACAAATACATATGTATAATATACAATTATCTAACTGATATACATATACAATTCACCTCTCTCCCTCTCTCACTCGCCTCTCTCCTAGTCTCGCTCGCCTCTCCCCTCCCTATGACATGTAGCTACGAATTGTAATTATCAAACTATAGATATGGAGAGTAATTAGCCTATTTTTTAGTGACAATATGTGAAAGTTCCTCTATGTTAAAAAACTATTTATTACAAAAAAAGGTCTAACTTTAAGCCCAAAAGAAAGAAAATTGGTCCTACATGGAGCCCAGGAGGTGCCCGAAAGAGTTGAAAAAAATCTAGCTCACATGGGCTGATTTACACACCCAAAAGGGATGAATAAAACTCACCATAAGTGCCTTTTCCCCTTATTTTTGTTAGGTAATCTTTGGAATAGTTTTACTTATTTTCCTAGTTTAAAATCTTTTAGTTTAAGAGTTTCCTAGATTAAAAGTTTTCTAATTTTTATTTTCATAAAAATAGGATTTGAATCTCATGCTATTTGGGATATGTTTTCTCTCTCTATATATATCGGTGAATTGTGTTATTTTCTTATAAAAAATATGATTAATATTATTTGAGAGGTTTCTCTTCTTTACATCTTTGTATGTGGTGACTATGAATTTTTCGTACAACCTTATAATAACGATTCTTTAAGAGGTAAGATCAATTCTTAACTTGAAATCTTTGGTTCTTATTTATAAATGAAAGAATGTAATTAGTCATATACTAATTGTTGTTTCTAATTTCTTTGAAATAGGGATCTAAATCACACTTTATTGATCTAAGATTTTGAATTGACTCTATTAGTATCATAAATTAGTTTTAATCCGCTAGTCTTTGAATATTAATATCAATTAGAGTTCTTAGAGCTTACTTTGAAATTTGAGAATTTTATTTTCAAATTTCACCTATCTTTAATTTCTTGTCTTTAATCTTATTATTTTTAATTTACATTATTTTATTGTTTATTCGAGTAACCTAATTCTTATCAAGTGGTATTAGAGCGGTTATATCAATATTTTGTTCTTTATAGTCTTGAGACATTCAAAATGTTACGACCCCTTCCGGTTGGTAAGGTTCAATGATGAAAGATTTGGGTAAGAATTTTTTGTGTAGTGACTTGAAATTTTTAGGTCAGACCAGTCTCAGACAAAATCTTGGCAAGACATCTAGGGCAATTCAAGAAAGAATTGAGGATAATGTCTAAGCTCGGGTGAGATTATTTTTATCTATGACCTTAAAGAGTCCATAGGACTTTTCGGAACCGAAATTGGGTGAGTAGAACTCCCAATTTCGAACTTGGTGTGAAAGTGTCACGATCCAAAAATGAGTGGGATGACAATTGCCTTATCCCACTAAAACAAGTCAGCCTAAAATCCAAAATAATATGAAGGAAATGCGAAAGATAAACTATCATTAACATAAATGTGGATAACTTAGACAGTCTCATAAACACCCCCAAAACCTAGTACAAACCACTAATGTATTGCAATTGAATTGAAAGATATTTCAAGTCTCAAATGTTATTGTTTCTAGAGTAGAACAAGAACATTATAAAGGAGCAAAATGATCCGCTGAGAAGACAGACAACTACCTCTCAAGTCTTCACAGTAAATCCTCAGAAGATCTAGGCTCGTAACCTACAGAAGTGTTGAAGCAAGAAGTGAGTACCAAATAATACAGTACTTAGCAAGCAAACTACTAAACACGAGGTAAAGCAAATAGAATAAGTGTACTCCTTTCATCCCAACCAGACCTCCACAACCTACAATCTACACAGAGATAACTCTTACCTAACAGTTCACAATTCACATAGCAAGTAGCATAATAATAACACTTCAAAAAATATAGGCCATCCACACAAGGTGCTAAATCCATTAATCACAAATTTCACAATACTCACAAGTTCACAACTAGAAATGATATGCAATGCAATGAAATGTCATGTAAAGTGATGTATGTATGTCCTACGATACACATCCGCTGAGACTCATACTGAAATCCATGGGGGACTTATCAGTCCATGCATCTCTCACGGAGCGTGTGACCTGATCCCTCATTATAGATCATGTCACGAAGTGTATAACCCTTTCCCTCAATATAGAACTCGCCGAAATCATTTCTCATCGACAAAAATGCATCTTAATAGATCTCATCAATGTGTTTTAGAATCAATGCAAAGGGGCATGCTCGCACAACTCATAAGAATATGATCTAAGCCATATCAACACACAATCCATATCAACATAGTCATGTCACAACACACATAATGAATTAATATAACTATTCAAGTCATTCACATATATCACACATCAATATATATCATCAAGTTGCCTTTATTTTATCACCCCTTCATCATAAAATAAGTCATCAAATACGAGCAATATTAATCACATCTCCAAATCAATTACTCCTGAGCACACACAATAATGAAATACAAGATTCCATAAACTTCACAAAGATTAAAAAATCACTTGCCTCTATTAAATTAAACAATCATTCAGGAACTTGAGCTTTTTCTTTTCTTTAAGTCTCCAATTCAACACAATTTAATCAAACAAGTAATCACAATAAGTTTTTGAAACTAACAACACCTATATCAAATAATTTGGGAAATAGTGGTCAAATCAACCTAAAAAATCAATTCCAAAAACGAAGGATAAATCTGGAAATTAATATGAAAATGCTTTACCCAAAGAATTTAGAATTTAGAAAATAACGGTGAAAACTATTTCAAAAATGGAGTTGAAATCAGTCCATAATCATCAATTTATCAAAATCCTTCAATCTTTTTCAAAAGCCATTCAAGTGTGGGTCAGAACTCATGTTTTAACATAAAAATCATGAATTAATCAATGGATTAAAGATTTAAGGAGTTAGAAATCAGTACCCGATCAATGAATCTTTAAAACGCCCTTTAAAATTTCCAATACCGAGCTCCCAAAGTTTGAAAATGGAGAAATGAGGTTGAAATCCTGAATTTGAAAACACACTGTTCGGGCTCGCAAATGTGAGCTGGAGTTCGCGAATGCGACCCACACTTAAGTGGCCTTTTGCAAATGCGAGGCGGTCTTCGCTAACACGAAGGTCGTGAAAGTGAGCAGAACTTTGTATATGCAAGGATCAGAAAGATCGATCATGAACACAACCATCGTAAAAATGAATTACCCTTCGCGAACGCATGGTGAAACAAGCACCAAACATCAACAAATTCAGCCAACATACAAGTCTCCGAAATGATCCTCAGGATTCATTCAGAACCCTGTAAACACAAACCAGCTACGCTACCCCACTAAAATCAACTTTCGAACTCAATGGATTATGGAATCATTGAAACACGAATTCGAGGTCTTCTTGACCCAAAATCCGTGAAAGTCGCAATAAACTAATTCAACTCTCAAAAAGATCAAACTAACGTCAGAACCTCTAAAAATTCAACCAATATCTATCCTATGCCTAAAATCATTCCTTAAATCCAATGGAATTGTTTGAAATGTGATCCGAGTATTCGAACTTCGAATGTTGACCAAAGTCAACTTAAAGGTCAAAACCACCCAAACTTCCAACTTAAGACCCAAATCTATGAAACAACTCTGAATCTAAAACCGTCAACTCTCCCTGAAAAAACTGCGCATTCCGGACCTGATAGAACTGACAAAATTCTATTTCGAGACTCAAAACTCTGATTGGCACCAAAAACCACTTTTAACTAACTTAAGCCTTTTAAAACTCCAAAACTTGCAAACACCACACTTTTTTATTAAACTTTCAAAATAAACTTCACAAACCAATCAAAAATGACTTGGGAAAACTATCGGGAGGGATAAAATGGTAATTTTATAAAAAAAATTAAAATGAACTTTTGGGTCATTACATTATCCACCATTAAAAATTATGGTTTTCCTCTAACATAAAGTAAAAGAAATTACTTGAAGACTCGAAAAGTTGGGGATATCTAGCAAGCATGTCGAACTTGTCTCCCAAGTTACCTTTCCAACTTAACGATTTTTCCACTGCACCTTCACCGAAGTGACCTCCTTGGTCCTAAGCTTTCGAATATGTCTATCCATAATAGCTATAGGATCCTTCTCAAAAGATAAGTCTTGACCCAACACCAGTGAATAAAGTGAAAGCACACGAGACTCATCTGACACATACTTTTGAAGCATGGAGACATGAAACATTGGATTCATAGCTGACAAGTTAGGAGGAAAGGATAACTTATAGTCCACCTCTCCAAATGGACCCAAAATATCGAAAGAACTAATGAATCTAGGGCTAGCCTTGCCCTTCTTTACGAACATCATCACACCCTTCATGGGTGACACTCAAAGCCAAACATGATTACCATCCATAAACTCCAAGGCTCAAACTTTTCTATTTTCATAACTTTTCTGTCGACTCTGAGCTGTTAATAGCCTACCCTCAATCATACAGACCTGCTCATTGGCATCATTAAGCAAGACTGTATCTAAACAGTCCATCTCAGTTAAATCAATCCAATCAATCAAATATCTACACCGCCTACCATAAATGCCTCGAAATAGGTGATTGGTTACTAGAGTGATTGTAACACCTCGGTCTTAGAAAGAACTAATTTTAGAAAGAACTAAATTGGAAAGAGCTAAATTAAGAACTGTGCAAGTTAAACTTCAATTGTGAGTTTAGGGTCAACTTCAAACGATCATAACCTTCAAGCACAAGATGAGTTAGGTGTCCAATGAGACATCAAATGAAAGATCTTTGAATTCTCTTTCCATAGCCACCGAGTTTTCTAAGTTCTGAATTTTGATGATGGAGATGCCCGTTTAAGTTCAGCCTGCCCAGTTAAGGAAATTCATCCGAATTATGGAAGGGTATTTATTTTTTTCCTTACACCACTTAGTCCACATATTTTTACACCCAAATTAGGGGTCAAAGCTAATTAGAATCATATTACGCTAAAGTCTAAAAGCATTGAGAAAGTTAAGGCTAAGTTCAAGAGGAGAAAAAGGGAGAAAACTTCAAGCGTTCATCGAGTTTGTGGATTTTTTTGTCAAGGATTCGATTCATTTTTTTGAGTTATGTAAGTTCTCATAGTGTTGGGTTCGTTCACCCACACGCCAATCATGTGATTTTTATCCGCAATTTCTTTCTTGAGGTTGAATGATTTGCGTTCTTGAGGAGGGTTTTGTGCTTCATTTTTTGATAATGAAGTTCTTGTTGGGTTCCTGAGGTGAGAGTTGTGAATGAGTGTTGTTCTTGGTGGGTTTTAGTGTATATTTTGTTGTTATTGTTTTGGATTTAATAATGCAAAAGAATTTGAGGGAAATCGTTCGATTCTAGATGAGCTAGGGCATGTGATTGAATAAGAAAATTTGTCAAATTCTGGGCAAGGGCTTGGGGCGGCATGCCACCATAGCTCCAGAACTACTGCCCAATAGTTTGTGGTCTAGCGCGGTGCCACTCAGTGCGCCCCAAATAATGGAAAAACACTTGTCAGTAGTTTTGGGGTTGGCACCCCGCGCCACTCAGTGCGTCAGGTCCCTACCCTTCGGAATTTCTTTCCGTGTAAGTTCCCTCGAATAGTACCTATGTTTTATACTTGATATCCACACTTAAAATCTTCATTAAACCTTGAGAGATCATGCATTCCAAGTCATAACTCTTGAATTCATAATTCAAATTCAAGATAGAGTTAAGAGTAAATTTTGAGGAATGTCCTTTGAGTCATTCTAGAAGTCTTTTGAAAACTTTTAAAACTTGTTTTAAGACTTGAGTACTTGAGTATGAGGATGATGTGAATTGAGTTTCATTTTTTAAAATGAATATATTGGAACTAAGTATCATAAGAGTGAATACTTCTACTTTCAAAATGAGAGTAAACCTTATTTTTCAAATGAGTTCATCGGGAATTTTGAACACTATCTCTTTTAAAATAATATTTAAGTAATAATCTCAAATTTGAGGATGAGGAAATATTTTTAAACATATGAGCATGAGTTATATTATTGGGAATAGTATTGAACATCGTTATGGGGACGAGTTTAGATAACTCAAAGTCCTCATAGATCATGTATGCCAACATGGGTAAAGGGTCATATTTTTTAGATGATTCCTTATTGATTTTAAGCATAACTTAGTGGATCCACTTAGTTGAGGATGTTCTATACTCCGACAAGGTATATGACAGTTCTGGTATCGCGGGCGAGATGTTGTATCATCACATAACTCATAGTGATGGTTGTCGGTTAGAGAATCTCCCAAATAACAGTAAAGAGTTATTATTGTATTTTTAAATACATTGAGTTTTTATTTACTGTTTTAAAATCTTTCTTTATAATGCATCCTTAATGTTGCTTTTATATTGAACTGAGTTTAGTATTTTTGAGTTTGAGTATCTCTGAGTATCCTTGAGTTGAGTTGAGATGAGGTGAGTATGTTCTTCTTTTTTATCAGTTGAAGCTTATATCCGTGCTTTAGAATTCCCCTTGCAAGCTCGTAGATTCCATGTACTGACGCTATTTGGCCTGCTTCTTTCATGATGAAGATACATGTAACCAGGATCATTAACAGGCGCTCCGTTGATGCCACTTGCAGTCCCAGAGTGTGATTGGTGAGCCTTCTTGCTTTCTGGAGGGCTCCACACCTTGCTTTTATTTTCAGTTTGTTAGGATGATCAAGGTCTTGTCCCAACATCCATCGTAGTACTTAGAGGCTTCGTAGATAGTAGAGTTTTGAGAAGGCTGTTTCATTTTCAGTTGTTAATGTTCTAGACTTGAGTTGCCTCTTTTGGCCAGTTGAATGTTTTTTTTATATTCTGAGTTATGTGTCACACCGTGAAATAGGGGGCGTAGCTGGCACTCGATACCCTAATACATCGAGTTACCCACTGAAACATACTAGCTAAACAAAACTTGTGAGGCAAAAAGATTGGGCAGCACAACCTCTAAAAAGTGAAGCCTGGACCCAAAGGTCATGACCTGAAAGAGAATAACCATACAAACAATGGTAGACAGACCGAAAGAAAATAAAGATATACTATCTAGCCGACGAGGCCACAACCGAAAACATACCTACTTACACACACACCTATATATACATGCCAAGACTATTGGCTAGAGGTTGAAACATACAAAAAGAAAACCCAGAATATTGTGTCCACAATAGCCTCTATGAGTGACATAAGCACTGTCGGTACAAGGCCCCGACTATACCCAAACTGTACAACAAAAGTAAACATCCTCTGATATCCCCAAGATAAGATGGAGCTTACCAACTCACAGCTAAACCTGAATCCTAGCGGGTGGATCGATTAGAGCCCTGTCTGCACCTGCTCCCACAAAATAAAAAGCAGCGTCCCCAGGCAAAGGGACGTCAGTACGAATAAAAATGTACTGGTATGTAGAGCAAAAAGTAAAATCATAAATATTTACTGTAAAAGGGTAATAGAGATACCACTTAAAACTATAATCTCCATGGCTGACCTTTAGCCCCCTACTACTTAAATATGCATGGTATGCTCGTATAATCGTATGTCGTGAATACATATATATATAATGCAAATGCATGACATACTTAACCAAATGCTAGCAGTGATGGTGCTTTCCGGTAGCGAACCGACATCATATTCACCAACTTGTGGCCATCTGTGTTTCATACGTATAAATATAGGCAATAGGCCTCATACCTCCCGATTATAGCTCGGGAGTAGAATGCATAGCATGTCATGTCATGGATTTATGACACCTATGAGTTACTGTTGTCATGTTGCCAATCTTGGCCCGTTTGTAGTCTTGTTCTCATAACCCCATAATAACTTTCGTATAACAAATAACAATCTCATGGAACTTGATATGTTCTTCCAAATAAGCTTGAAAAGTTAACTCGAATTTTAGAAGGATAACCTAACCTTGTTGATATTCATAACAAGTTTAAGGTGACTTACTTAGTTCCTAACTTGGTTCCTAGATAATTTATAAAAGAAATATTTCAAAAACCAAGTGTTCTAATAGTTTACATTTAAATTATATTTGAGAGTTTTGAAGGTCGTGAGCTACTTTAAAGTTTTTCTTTAATAATAACCTTAGTGGAGAAAGAGGGCTGGTCACAAGTAGTAAGGGTCTCGCGTGACATTTTAATTCACATCACCCAAGGAAGAATACGAATTCATACGTGCGGACATATAATCAAGGAAACTGATAAAATGACGTGTACATGTCGAACACTCTATTTATTCGAACGAGTGAAATATCAAAATAACAGAATCATGAAAATAATTCAACTGAGATCCCAATGCCTTTCACTGAAGGTCTTTCTAGCAAGAGAATAGCAAAATATCACATTTGGCGTTTTAGGAATTTCCCAGGAGTGGTGCTAAAATGAGGGACGTAACTTCGCCTTAACATACCTTTTCAATGAACGCTCGAATGGCCGTAGCTTCTTCACGAAAGTTGTTCCTTACGTCCTAAACTTCACAAACACTATATATACACAGCTGGTACACACCTTAGTTAACCAAGTGTAAACCTTGAAGAAACACCAATAAAAACAAATTTATATCTTCAAAAACTTGCTCACGCAGCTAATAGAAGGGGAAAACGATTACCACGTGTAAAGATCACGTTTCTAGGCACGGGGGCAATCTTTAACGGTAGAAATCGTCAAAATCTGACCTTCATCATGCAAGTACTCCATAAGAACCTTCTCTTAAGCTCTATTTCTGGTTTGGAAGTAAAATGAAATGTTTTTATGGCTTAAAACGTTGAGCAAGCCGACATACGACATTTTTGACCCGACCCGGATCCGACCTGGATTCTGCCCCGGCAGTCCATAGTAAAACCCTCATAACTTTTTACTTCGATGTCGGTTGGATACGGGGTTTTATGCGTTGCAAACTAGACTCATAGGCCTTCGATTTAATGGGTGATAGGTCTTCTAACTCTTTGTATATTGGGAAAAAACATCCAAGACATTTGACCAAAAGTTTAAAAAATATTATTAGAGAAACTTCGATAACTTTTGCCGACTTTAGTTTCACTAATTTTCTTGACTTCCAAACTTAACATACGACCCTTGTGCTATTATAATACCTCATAACACACTATTCTTAGCATGTTTTACACTCATAGGCTTATCCAGAAGGTATGTGACAAGTTAAACCTTTCAAACGGGAAAAGTTCTACCCGAGCCATTTCTTGTATCATGAACTTTGTTTGAGGGGTCCCTTTGACCTAAAACTTTAGTTTAGTTCCTTGATATTCCCACCTACCTGCAATCTTAATCTCCAATGTACGATACAAAGTCATATACACCTCATATAACCATGCCATACTACGCCAGATATATTATGCACGATTGGAGAAAAAGTACGGGATCTTACATTATGTCTTGCAACTTTTGAGTTAAATCTTTACTTTTGAGTTCATGTAATGTTGAGTAAGTCTTTCACTGAGTATTGAGCCAGGCCAAAGGTTCGCTTAGGAACCAACAATGGTTCTCGAGTGCCAGTTACGTCGCAATAAAAATGTTTAGTCTAGATTTGTCAGATTCAGTAAAAAATCAATTGTTACAACTTGATGAATTAGAGGAATTTAGACTTGAAGCATATGAAAATGCTAAATTGTACAAGGAAAAGACAAAAAATGGCACGATAATCTCACTCACCATAAGGAATTTAAATTGGGAGATCATGTTTTATTGTACAACAGTCTATTAAGACTATTTCCCGAAAAGTTCAAATAATGATGGACATGACCGTATGTCATCACAGAAGTAACCCAATATGGTGCCGTAGAAATACAAAATAAAAGTGGGAAATAAAAATTCAAGGTAAATGACCATCGTTTGAAGCCCTATGTCACAAAGATTATTGACAAACAAGCTTTAACCATTCCCTTTACTTAAAAGCTATATATATATGCTTGAATTTTTTTTAATAATATTTAAATAATAATAATCATTTTATTGTGTGTATCTATATGCTCCATATGTCAAAATATATAATAAATCATATTTGATTATATTATTATTATTATTATTATAAATAAAAATTATATATAAAAAAATTAAAAAAAACTCGCTTATATTTTATTAAGTCAATATATATATATATATAATGTGTGTGTAGTATTTTGTTAACTTACATTCTTTAACAAGAGAATGTTTCTAAAAATTTCTAAATTGTGAAGTATGTTTAGTTGAATTTTTGGTCAACTTCAAATGACCATAACTCCTAGCTCAGGATGAGTTATGTGTGCTTCCAGATATCGTAGGAAAGATCTTGGAAGAATCTTTCTAATGACGCCGAGTTTGCGCAATTCCGAGTTCGTATGAGTGAGATATGCCGTTTGAAAGTTGGGTTATTTGGCTAAGGAAAGTCCAATCCGGATTTTGAAAGGGTAGTTTGGTCTTTTCCTTACCCTATTATTTTATTTAGTTATTAGGTAATTAATTTGGGTCTAAACTGATCTTAGTCAGTTTACGCTTTTGAAAAAAAAGTTAGGGTTTTGAGAGAAGAGAAAAGAAGAGGAGAAAAGAGGAGAAGAAGCAAGAATCGTCAAGATCTTCAAGAATCACTGGTGGATTTCGTCAAGGGGTCATCCCCACGCGTCCAACATGATTCAATTTAGTAAAGTTATATTGATTTGAAAGTAAATCCTATGAGTTCTTGATGAAATTCATTTGAATTCTTGTGGGTTGTGTTGTTGAAGTTTTCTTGAGATTTGATTCATGTTTTCAGGTGTAATTTCAAGTTGAATCTAGTATATATTGAGGGTATAATCGATTCTAAGTATTTGGGAAAAGAACCAAGTGAAATTAGAGGGTTTAGTGTTGAAAAACGAAGAAGAAAATTTGGGATTTTTGGGGAAAGGGATGGGGCGCTGTGCCTCTCAGCGCACCCTAAAATAGTCTCTGAATGTTGGGCTCTGGGGCACCGCACCAGCCAGAGCACTCTAACTTGGTCTCTGAATTTCAAGGGCTGGCTCCCCGCGCTTCTCAGAGCGCCAGGGACGCCAGTTCTTCCCATTCTTTCCCCATCTTTCCGTACTAGTTCCTTAGCAACGTACCCATGTTTTCTAGTTGATTCCAACACTCTAAGGTACGTCTAAACGTCATGAAATCATCCATAAACATGAGATCATGAACCTTGAATCCATAATTCAATTCAAGGAAAGTTAAGAGTCAAGTCTAAAAGTTAAGAAGCAAGTCAAGAGAAGTTCATAAAGTTTTCAAAAGTCTTTCACAAACGCTTTAACTTTGTTTTAAGACTTAAAGTTCAAGTTGAGTTAAGAGTAAAGTTCATTCTTCAAAGTTTATATGGGAACTAAGTATTCCCAAAAGTTAAGAAATGTTTTTGCATTTGAGCAAGAAAGGAAACATCGATTCCAAGAAAGCTTTTAAGCTAAGTTTTGAATAATTATCTCAAACCAAAGAAAGAAGTTTGTTTTAAAAACATATGAGCTAAGTATATTTTAGGAGTAGTATTGAGCACCGATATGGAGATGCGAGTTCATATTAACTCAAGTCTCCATAAACCATGTAGCCTTCATAGGTAGTAAAAGATCATTCTTTTTAGATGACTCCTTAAGTTGCTTTTTAGTATAGACTAGTGGATCCACTTAGTTAAGGTGTTCTATATGATGGAAAAGTATAAGACGGTTCTGGAAGCGTGGGAAAGACGCTTAATCACCACTTAGGCTCATAATAGTGGTTGTCGGTTAGAGAAACTTCCACAGAAACTATATTACTTTGATATATGAGTAAAATTGAGTTTGTTATTGCATATCTTTAACAAATTGAGTTGTTATTTACTGTTCTAAATGCTTTGTATAAATTGTACTATTATTGCTATTTTACACTACACTTTGAGTTGAGTTATTCATGAGTTGAGTAAAGCCAAGGTAAGTGTTCCTTTCAGATTCTTTTCAAGCCTATGTTATGTTTAGCATTCCAACTCGCATACTCATACATTCAATGTACTGATACCAATTGGTCTGCATCTTATTATGATGCAGATTCAGGTAACCATGATCATCACTCAGCGCCTCGTTGATCCAGTTGAGCATTCAGAGTCAATTGGTGAGCCTCCTTGCATTCTGTAGGACTCCTTTTATTTTGCTTTCAGTAGTTCATTGTTAGGATGATCGGGGGTCTTGTCCCGACATCCCTCTTTATTTTAGAGGCTTCATAGACAGATATATATAGTTCTTTAGTCTTATTCATTTCAGTTGTATACGTTTAAGACTTGAGTTGCCTTTTTTGGCTAAGATATTATTTCTTAAGTTATTGCATGAGTTATACTTCTTGCGTTTAAGTCTTCCGCTGAGTGAGTAAGTCAGGCCAAGGGTTCATTTGGGGCCAACAATGGTTCTCGAGTGCCAGCCACGTCTGGGATGTAGGCTCGGGGAGTGACAAACTTGGTATCAGAGCCCAGAGTTCAAGAGTCCTAGCAAGTCTATGAAGCCGTGTTTGTAGAGTCCTAGTTATCGGTATGAAGCGCGCTACCTCTATCATTAGGAGGCTGCAACACTTAGGAAAATTTCTCACCTCTTTTACACTCATTTAGTGCGTTAGAGTTTGATCTCTAAAAAGTTTCTTTCTAATTCGTTCTTGCGCGTGTTTTTTAGTTAATCATACCTCCACGAAGAGCTGTAAGAGGGTGTCCTGCTAGACGTAATGTTGAGGAGCAAAGGGTACCCAATGCACCTGAAGTGCAACCCTAAGGGGAAGTTACTAATGTTGAGTTCAGAGAAGCAATAAAGATACTAAGCCAAGTTGTGACTAACCAGTTTGGGCAACAAAGAGGAGCTTGACAAGAAGAGGCTGACACTTCAAGGATTCTTGATTTCTTGAGGATGAACCCTCCAAGTTTCACTAGTTCAAGCACTTCTGATGATCCAGAGAATTTTATTGAGGAGCTGCAAAATGTATTTGATGTAATGCACGTTGCTGATACTGAGATGGTGGAACTAGCTGCATACCAAATAAAGGGTGTCGCTAGGATTTAGTTCCATCAATGGAAGAAGAATCAAGTTGAGGATGCACCACCTTCGAGTTGGGCTTGTTTTGAGGAGACCTTCTTGGGGCGTTTCTTTCCTCGAGAACTGAAAGAGGCTAATATTTGAGAGTTCCTCACACTTAAGTAGGATTATTTGAGAGTTCATGAGTATGGGTTGAAGTTCACCCAACTATCCCGTTATGCTCTGGAGATGGTTGTGGATATGAGGAGTAGAATGAGTCTGTTTGTTGCTGGGTTGTCCCGTCTATTAAGCAAAAAGGGCAGGGCAGCGATGCTAATTGGGGACATAGATATATCGAGGTTAATGGTATATGTGCAACAGGTTGAGGAAGAGAAGGTGAGGTATATGGAGGATTTTAGAAACAAGAAGGCTAAGATAGGTAATGAGTCTGGGCAGCAGAAAGGTAATGTGAACCGTTCGTCCTTTCAGCAAAAGCAAAAGGGATATGCTCCATCATCTGCTAGTGCACCTGCACCCAAAAACAAAAGTGAGTATAATGGTTAGAATTCGCAGAACTTCAGAGCTAGACCTACACAGTCTCAGGAAAGTGTAGCACCAGGAGGTAACTGGGCTCCTGCATGTGCTAAGTGTGAAAGAACCCACCCAGGTAAGTGTCGTGATGGCCAGTCAGGTTGTATCAAGTGTGGACAAGAGGGTCACTTCATAAAAGAGTTCCATAAGAACCGGTAAGGTAGTGGGAATTAGGTAAATAGAGCTCAATCTTCATCAGTTACTCCACTAGGCAGGGCTACACCTAGAGAAGCTACTTTCGATACTGGCGGAGGAACAAACTGTCTTTATGTGATTACTAGTCGTCAAGAGCAAGAGAACTCTCCAGATGTTGTCACTGGTATGATTAAAATCTTTATTCTTGATGTTTATGCTTTGCTAGACCAGGAGAAAGTTTATCTTTTGTAACCCCTTATGTTACAAATAGTTTTGATGTTCTTTCTGAGAAACTCTGTGAACCCTTTTGTGGTTTTACACATGTTGGGGAGTCTATTATAGTTAAGCGAGTATATCGTGATTGTGTTATTTACATCAATCACAAGGACACCATGGCTGATTTAATTGAGTTATACATGGTAGACTTTGACGTCATTCTAGGTATGGACTGGCTTCATGCTTGTTATGCCTCCATTAATTGTAGAACTCGAGTTGTTAAGTTCCAGATTCCTAATGAGACAGTCTTAGAGTGGAAAAGTAGTTCAGCAGAGCCTAAGGGTCGTTTCATTTCGTACCTTAAGGCAATAAAGTTCATTTCTAATGGTTGTGTCTATCACTTAGTCCGAGTTAATGACTCTAGTGTTGAGATACCTCATATTCAGTCAGTTTCTTTAGTAAAAGAGTTTCCAGATGATCTACCTAGAGTACCTCCAGAGAGAGATCAACTTCAGTATAGATGTTCTCCCAGATACTCATCCTATCTCTATTTCACCATATAGAATGTCACCACTAGAGTTGAAAGAGCTTAAAGAACAGTTGAAAGATCTCCTTGATAAGAGTTTCATTCGACTAAGTGTCTCACCTTGGGGCACTCCGGTCTTGTTTGTCAGAAAAGAAAGATGACTCCCTTAGGATGTGTATAGATTACCGTCAGTTGAACAAGGTTACCATCAAGACCAAGTATCCTCTTCCGAGAATTGATGATCTTTTCGATCAACTTCAGGGTGCTTCTTGTTTTTCTAAGATTGACCTCAGATCTGGCTACCATCAGTTGAAAGTAAGGGAGTGTGATATTCCCAAGACAACATGTAACATCTCGCAACTTGAAATAGATAGAAAGAAGCTAAGAACTTGAAATAATCATTTTTGGAAAGTATAAGGAAATCTGGAAATTTTTAAGTAAGTTAGAGTTGAGATTTTGGTCAACTTCAATCGACCATAACTCCTCACTCAGAATGAATTAGGTGTAGTTCCAGATGTGGTTGGAGAGATCTTGGATTTATCTTTCCAACGCCGCCGAGTTTGCACGATTCCAAGTTCGTATGAGTGAGTTACATCCTTTGTAAGTTGGGCTGTTCGAATAAAGAAATGCCCAATCCGAATTTTTAAAAAGGATAGTTTGGTCTTTACCTTACCCAATAATTAAATCCGTTTATTAGTAAAATAATTGAGGTCTAGACTGAGTTAGTTCAGTTTACGCTTCTGAAAATTTAAGTTAGGGTTTTTGGAGAAGGAACGCAAGAGAAAGGAAAGAAGAAAAGCAAGATTCACCAAAAACTATCGATTTTGGTTGTGGATTCACCAAGAAGTTGATCCTACAAGGTATGTGAGTCTCTAATAGCGATGGGTTCATTTACCCATGCGCCAAACATGTTTAGTTTCAGCGCAATTCGTCCTAAAAGAATTTGAAAGTTGATGTTCTTGACATGAATTCTTGAATTTGAATGTTGTTCTTGAATTGGGTTGAATTGTAGAGTTTCCAAGATCTTTACGTTGTGTTTTAGTGTTACTTTGAGTTAGGTTCTTGAGTACATACGCTGGGTATTAGGATCTAAAACAAACTTGAGGAAGATAATCGAATTTAGGTCATTTGAAGCTGAAAAACGAAGAAGGAAAGAGTCGGGTAAGGTTCATGAAACAAGTCCGCGTCGCGGACTTGTTCCCCCTGTGAACAAAAATCTACTCTGCGTCGCGAAGAGGACGCGGACTCCTCTGTCTCAAATTTTAATATCGCGAGTAATTATTTAAAACACCTCCGCGTCGCAGACTTGTTCCAAGACGGTGATTTCGTAACTTTTCTCAAGTTTAACTATCTGAAATCATTCCTAAACATCATGAGGTCTTTCCAAACACAAATCATAATCCTTGAATCCAAAATTCAATTCAAGGATCAGTTAAGAGTCAATTCAAGTAAAAGTTAAGATCAAAGTCAAGAGTCAAGTAAGAGAAGTTCATTTCAAGTTTTCATAAGTCTTTTACAAACGTTTTAACTTTGTTTTAAGAATTAAGTTTGAAGTTAAGCAAAGAAAAAAAGGTAAAGTTTGAAGTTCATTTCTTCAAAAGTATATGGGGACTAAGTATTCCCAAAGAGATTTAAAATGTTTTCACATTTAAATAAGAACGGAAACTAAGATTTCCAAAGAACCTTCGGGCTAGATTTCGGAAAAGAGTAATAGCTTTCTAAATGAAGCAAGCAAGGAAACTGAGATTTCCAAAATAGCCTTTGAGCTAAGTTTTTGAGCACTAATCTCAAATCACACAAGAAGTATGTTTTTTTTACATAAAGAGCTAGTATATTTTTGGAAGTAGTATTGAGCACTGATGGGGAAAAGGTCATACAACTATTGGCCCCCTTAAACCATGTAGCCATCATGGGTAGAAAATGGTCATACTTTTTAGATGAACCCTTTTCGAAATAGACTAGTGGATCCATTAGGCAGTTCAGGTCTTATACCTTTGGCCGGGTATAGGACGCACTGGCAATGTGAGGAAGATCGATGCATCATCACTATAGCTCTTAAGTGATGGTTGTCGGTTACAGAAACTCCCATATAAGTTATTGTATTTTTTATATACATCAGTTCATTCTATTTCTAAATACATTTCAGAATTATTTGTATCTTGCATACACACAGAGTTGATATCATGTTTTTAAACAACTTTTCTTTATATTGCACTTGCTTTTGAACTGCTTTATATTGAAATGAGTTCTGTTATGTTGAGTTGAGCCAGGTAAGTTCTTCAGTTTCTCTCAGATTCTTTCAAGCCTATGTTATTTTAGCATTCCAACTCGCATACTCGTACATTCAATGTACTGATGCCAGTTGGCCTGCATCGTATTATGATGCAGACACAGGTAATTATGATCGACATTCCGGCGCATCGTTGATCTAGTGAGCAGTCTAGAGTCTGTTGGTGAGCCTCCTTACTTTTCGGAGGATCCATTTCATTGCTTTCTAGTTTAGTTCATTAGGATGTTGTGGGGTCTATCCCAACATCCATCTCAGTTGTTATTAGAGGCTTCATAGACAGTCCGATGTTAGTCCTTTGAGTTTTTTCAATATCATTTCTTATTGTTAAGACTTGGGTTGCCACTTTTGGCCAAGTTGAATGTTTAGCTTTTAACATTCTCAGTTATCTTATGATTTAGTTCAGTTAAGTGTTATCGATCATTAAGTATGAATATTTTCTTCCGCTGAGTAAGTAAGCCAGGCCAAGGGTTCGCTTGTGGCCAGCAATTGTCTTCGTGTGCCAGTCCCGCCCAGGGTGTAGGCTCGGGGCGTGACACAACATTCAAGACCCGTTATGGTCATTATGAGTTTCTGGTCATCTCGTTCGGTTTAACTAATGCACTTGCAGCATTCATGGACCTTATGAACAGCGTATTCAAGCCTTATTTAGATATGTTTGTTATCGTTTTCATTGATGATATTCTAATCTATTCGAGGAATGAGGAAGATCATGCTAGCCATCTTGAAATAGTTCTTCAGACTTTGAAAGATAACGAGTTATATGCTAAGTTCTCTAAATGTGAGTTTTGACTTGAGTCTGTGGCATTCTTAGGCCACATTGTGTCTGGGGATGGAATTAAAGTTGATACCCAAAAGATAGAGACAGTGCAGAATTGGCCTAGACCCACATCTCCAACTGATATTAGGAGTTTCTTGGGTTTGGATGGCTATTATAGAAGGTTCGTAGAGGGGTTCTCATCTACTTCATACCCTTTGACCAAGTTAACTCATAAGACAAATAAGTTTCAATGGTCTGAACTTATGAGAAAAGCTTTCAGGAATTGAAAAAAAGAGGTTAATTACTGCTCCAGTGTTGACCTTACCAGAAGGTACTCAAGGTTTTGTGGTGTATTGTGATGCATCTAGAGTTGGTTTGGTTTGCGTATTAATGCAGAATGTCAAAGTTATAGCTTATGCCTCTAGACAACTGAAAGTTCACGAGAAGAATTACCCAACCCATGACTTAGAGTTGGCTGTTACAGTATTTGCTTTGAAGATATGGCGTCATTATTTGTATGGTGTTCATGTAGATATATTCACTGATCACAAGATTCTTCAATATGTGTTCACTCAGAAAGAGCTTAATCTCAGACAAATGAGGTGGTTATAATTACTCTAGGATTATGACATAAGTATTCTTTATCACCCATGTAAGGCTAATGTGGTTGCTGATGCTTTAAGTAGGTTGTTTGTGGGTAGTACCGGCCATGTCGAGGAAGAAAAGAAAGAGTTAGCGAAAGATATGCATAGACTTGCATGCCTGAGAGTCCGACTAATGGATTCCACAGAAAGAGGAGCGGTGGTGATGAATGGGGTTGAATCATCATTAGTGTCAGAAGTAAAAGAGAAGCAGGACCAATATCCCATTTTGCTTGAATTGAAGGCAAATGTTCATAAGCAGAAAGTTATGGCTTTTGAACAAAGGGGAGATGGTGTATTGAGGTATCAAGGCAGATTATGTGTACCGAAGGTGGATGAACTCCAAGAGAGGATCATGGAGGAAGCTCATAGCTCCAGATATTCCATTCATCCAAGTTCCACAAAGATGTATCGCGATTTGAGAGAAGTTTATTGGTGGAATAGCATGAAGAAGGGCATTGCAGAGTTTGTGGCTAAGTGTCTGAATTGCCAACAAGTTAAAGTAGAACATCAAAGGCCCGGTAGTTAGGCTCAGAATATAGAACTTTCAGAATCAAAGTGGAAGATGATTAATATGTATTTAATCACAGGTTTTCCAAGGTCTCGTAGGCAGTATGATTCGATATGGGTGATTGTTGATAGAATGACAAAATCAGCTCACTTTTTGCCAGTAAAGACTACCCATACAACAGAGGATTATGCCAACTTGTATCTTCAAGAAGTGGTTAGACTTCATGGAGTTCCGGTCTCTATTATTTCAGAAAGAGGTATGCAATTTATTGCACAGTTTTGGAAGTCATTCCAAAAAGGTTTGGGTTCAAAGGTGAACTTAAGTACTGCCTTACATCTTCAGACAAATGGGCAAGCAGGGCGCACTATTCAGACCTTATAAGACATGTTGAGGACTTGTGTGATTGATTTAAAGGAAAATTAGGATGATCACCTACCCCTTATTGAATTTGCTTACAACACTAATTATCACTATAGCATCCAAATGGCTCCGTATGAAGTTCTTTATAGGAGAAGATGCAGATCTCCGATTGGATGGTTTGAAGTTGGTGAAGCTGGGTTGATATGACCTGATTTAGTTCATCAAGCTATGGAGAAGGTGAAAGTGATTCAAGAAAGGTTGAAAACAACACAAAGTCATCAGAAATCTTACACTGATGTTAGGAGAGGTGAATTAGAGTTTGAAGTGGATGATTGGGTGTACTTGAAAATCTCACCCATGAAAGGTGTTATGAGATTTGGTAAGAAGGGGAAGCTTAGTCCCCGGTATATTGGCCCTTGCAGAATATTGAAAAGGGTAGGTAATGTAGCTTATGAGTTAGAGCAACCAGAAGAATTAGTCACGGTTCATCCGATTTTTCATATCTCCATGTTGAAGAAGTGCATGGGCGATCCTTCATTAATCATACCAATTGAAGATATTAGGATCAATGATAGGTTATCTTATGAGGAGATTCTTGTTCAAATTCTAGATCGCCAAGTTCGCAAGTTGAGAACAAAAGAGGTAGCATCAGTCAAAGTTCTTTGGAGGAATCAATTTGTTGAGGAAGCTACTTGGGAATATGAGGAAGACATGAAGAAGAGATATCCACATCTCTTTGAATCCGGAGAAGTTCCAAATTAAGGTACTAATCCTTTTCTTGGTATTTATATATAAGTTGGCATGTTGTTTTTGTATTTGCTTGTTGGGTGTCTGAACTAAATGATTGATGTTGCACCCTTTGCCTAGTAAGAGTAGTCTCAATTGAGGACGAATGTTCCCAAGGGGGATATATTATAACATCTCGTTAATTGACAGAACTAGGAAGAAGTTAAAAATTGTTAATAGTCATTTTTGGAAAGTATATAAAAATTTGGAAAATCGTGAAGTATGTTAAGTTGAGTTTTTGGTCAATTAAAACGACCATAACTCCTGGATCAGGATGATTTATGTTTGTTTACATATATCTTAGGAAAGATCTTGGAATAATCTTTCCAACACCGCCGAGTTTGCGCGATTCCGAGTTCGTATGAGTGAGATATGCCCTTTGGAAGTTGGATTGTTTGATTAAGGAAAGTCCAATCCGGATTTTGGAAGGATAGTTTGGTATTTTCCTTACCCTATTATTTTATATAGTTTTTGGGTAATTAATTGGGGTCTAAACTGATCTTAGTCAGTTTATGCTTTTGGAAAAAAAGTTAGGGTTTTGAGAGAAGAGAAAAAAAGAGGAGAAGAAGCAAGAATCATCAAGATCTTCAAGAATCGCTGGTGGATTTCGTCAAGGGGTCATACCTACAAGGTATGTGAGATCACATAACGTTGGGTTAGTTCACCCACGCGCCGAACTTGATTCAATTCAGGAAAGTTATATTGATTTGAAAGTAAATCCTATGAGTTCTTGATGAAATTCGTTTGAATTCTTGTGGGTTGTGTTGTTGAAGTTTTCTTGAGATTTGATTCATGTTTTCGGGTGTAATTTCAAGTTGGATCTAGTATATATTGAGGGTATAATCGATTCTAAGTGTTTGGGGAAAGAACCAAGTGAAATTAGAGGGTTTAGAGTTGAAAAGCGAAGAAGAAAATTCTGGATTTTCTGGGGAAGGGGTTGGGGCGCCACGCCTCTCAGCGCGCCCCAAAACAGAAACTATATTACTTTGATATATGAGTAAAGTTGAGTTTGTTATTGCATATCTTTAACAAATTGAGTTGTTATTTACTGTTCTAAATGATTTGTATAAATTGCACTATTATTGTTGTTTTACACTGCATTTTGAGTTGAGTTATTCATGAGTTGAGTAAAGCCAAAGTAAGTGTTCCTTTAAGATTCTTTCAAGCCTATGCTATGTTTAGCATTCCAAGTCGCATACTCGTACATTCAATGTACTGATGCCAGTTGGCCTGCATCTTATTATGATGCAGATTCAGTAACCAAGATCATCACCCAGCGCTTCGTTGATCCAGTTGAGCATTCAGAGTCAGTTGGTGACCCTTCTTGCATTCCGGAGGACTCCTTTTATTTTGATTTCAATAGTTCATTGTTAGGATAATCGGGGGTCTTGTCCCGATATCTCTCTTTGTTTTAGAGGCTTTATAGACAGATAAATATAGTTCTTTAGTCTTATTCATTTCAGTTGTACATGTTTAAGACTTGAATTGCCATTTTTGGCTAAGATATTATTTCTTAAGTTATTGCATGAGTTGTACTTCTTGTATTTAAGTCTTCCGCTGAGTAAGTAAGTCAGGCCAAGGGTTCGCTTAGGGACAACAATGGTTCTCGAGTATCAGCCACGTCCGGGGTGTAAGCTCGGGGCATGACATTATAGATCAAGAGTTCTACCAATATGGACGTATAAAACCTCACCTCCACAGTTCGAGGTAATATCATCCCTTTCACTAAAGAAGTTATCAATGAATTATATGGTACTCCATAATGTGATGGCCATGTATTTCAAGAGCTACTTGAAGAAAGTAATTTTGATGTCTTTACTCCACATCTATGTCCATATGGAATTGATTGGTTGTTTGACACTGAAGGAAAGAGGGATTGGTTTGCCACTCGAAATCTCAGTATGTCAGCAAAAATATGGATGCTATTCTTGAATGACCTCTTGAAATCAGATCTGAATTCTGGTGAGGTAAGAGTTGAGAAAGCGGCTTGGTTATATGCACTAGAAAATGGATTCACAATTAATATTGGACGGATAATTAGTGATAATATGGTATGTTGTTGGACTGTGAGAATAGTAAAAATTGTATACCATGGAACGACTATAACGAAATTGGTAGGACGTTTTGGGAGGAGACCATCACCTTCGTTGGGATTTATTCATTTGTCTAACATTGAATGGACAAGTTTAATCAATTAGGACCATGTGTGAGACCTATGAATATACCAGGACCTTCAATAATTACGGGAAAAAAAGGACGCCCATCACTCTCTACGGAGTTGAAAAGGGTTGAGGAAAAAATCAACCAACTTATCATGCATCAACAATCTATGCAAGAAGATTTTAATGCATTTAAAACTCAATTATCCTACCCCATAAATAATGCTATATATGATGCGGGATATATATCAATAGACACTCCTGCCATGTGGCAGCTTATGAGCAAGTCCATTTAAAATTTGATGGAAAGCATCACCTGATTGAGAAGGTAGCTGAAAAAACATAGCCTGCTTCATTGAAGGCTTGACAAGCAATCTCTTCCAATTATTGTATTGAATGTTATTGTTGTACATATGTACACATAATCAGTTTACTAATTAGTTACCTGATACATCAATACTAATCGAGATACAATACATTGTAGACGATATTTCATCTCCACTGATTATTAGGAATTATATGGGAGTAAAGTTGTGCGTTGAGGTGAAGAAACGTAAGGTTGGATTTGCCATGTATTCCTTTTGTATTGATACAACAAATAAGAATGTTGGCGAGATACAAAGCTTTGATGTATCAACTAGTGCAATTGTCTGGATTTGCTATGTATCCCTTTGTTTTTTTTTGAATTTTTGTATTGATATAGAAGTCGCGATACGTTGCTGATTACAAATTGATATATTACTAGTTTGACGTATATGTATTGTGTTTTTAGATCTTTGAGTTAGTGTGCTGATAATATAAAGTATCATATACATGTGAATTTATTTTTTATTTTTTATTTGTGTTTTAATAAGTATTTTATATATTTGAATTTGCATATGGATATATAAGTCATGATAAATTACTGTTTACAACTTGATACATTACTAGTTTGAAGTATATATAATGAGTTTTTAGAGCTGTGTCACTGTGTTGTTGATAGAAAGCATCATGATACATTACTATTTATTATTGTGTTTGTGAAATACTGTATTTTATAGATGATACATTATATATGTAATTTGTTGTAAGCACATCAAAATGTTCGCGAATGGGAGTATGAATCAGCTTATATTTATATTTTGTATATGATATTAAGTATAAGTTAGTTATCTGATTGTTTGTGACTGATACATAGAAATAATTGTTTTATGAAATGTATCACTATTTTTTTTAATATTGACAGGTTGTTGCATCGTCTGAGTATCTTTATTTTGTCTATGATTCTGGAAGAAGATACAATGTTTGTCTTGAAAAATAAATAAGGAATTGTGAAAGACTCAATGATTTCACTACCAGATAAGGAAATTGTCTTGCCACCTAGATACAAAAGGATGTCTGGACGATCACAAAAAGAAAGAAAAAAACTCAAGTGATAAGTTAACTACGAGCGCAAACTGTTGTGGACGTTATAGACATGAAATTCACAACATGCGATCTTGTACTTTCTTACCCAAAGAAAAGTGATACATTCTTTCATTCAACTTCCAATATATTGAAGTGTTACAATTAATAAATTAAAATTTATTCAACTTTGTGTAAATTTCTATTTGATAATAATTTAATCACATTGTTAAACTATTAAATTTTGTAAATCTGGTACAATGTTTATATAATGTATATTTTTTTTATTTTGATAATAATGTATCTGATACATCATGATTGTGAACGGCTGTGTTTACTATAACTTTTTATTAAAGTATCACATATTTGGAAAGACAAAATAATATATTTGATACATTAATTTATGTAATTGATACATGTTAAAATATACATTGGAGTGGTTAGATATCAAGTGTATAAATAACTTAATAAACAACCTCTTGATTGATAAAATTGTGTGATACTTAAATTTATGAAGCTATTTTGTATCAGATAATTTTTAAAAGTATCCTATTTTGTATTAAGTACCACAAGCACTATAATTACAACAACAACAAAAAAAATACACATATTGAGATTAAAAAATAAAATATATTGAGACCAAGTTTTTAGAGATACACTCTAAAACTTAATTTAATGTAACTTAAAAATAGTAAAACATTCAAATGGGTGTTCCCACACATACATAATGACTTATCTATATTGACCAAATTCTCTTGGTCTGGTGGTGTGAATTATTTCCTGGATTTCGGCGATCTTCATTTCACTAACATATCCTGCCTCAACCTCTTTGCTACCGTATTTTCATAGCAATGCTCCATATGTTGCATGAAGATAATCGGATCGGAAATCATTAGATGAGATTGAAATTTCGTTGCTAAGAAATTCAACAAAATCAGCTACAAACAGTCTGGAGTCCCTTCAAAATGTAGAAGATACATTATAAAATTGCATTGAACATATAACTCAAAACAAAATCATATAAAAACTTACAAGTGTCGCATCGTTGTTGCAAAATATCTTGTACAAATTCAACATCAAACGGGTGTTGTGTTTCCAATAGACTTCTAGTTTTCCTTTCCTTGTAAGCATCCAGTGATGACCAGCCAGTTCGCTCTGATACATAGTATTAATATTTTGTATATGACACACTGCAACTTAATATAATGTATAATGTATCGTAGATTTGAATTTGATACTCATTATACTTTCATATTATGAAAATGACACATTCAATAATATTATTTTGTATCAAGTACATGATATGTACGGATTGATACTTAAATCATCATATTACAATACATTATATATCATAAGTTGAGAGTGATACATAATTCATCATATTACAGTACATTTATAACTTGATACACTGAGAATAACTATAAACATTATATTTTTATATCAGGTACATGAAATGTTGTGAGTGATACATAATTCAGCAGACTACAATACATTTATAACTTGATACATGGCAATATGATAAACTTAGAGTTTTATGTATTAACGAGCTTAAGGTTTTATGTATCAAACAATTAAATCGAATAATGATACACTACAATATAATAAAATTGCTTTTTCAGTACTGTATCATGCATTTGAATCAACTACTAGATGCAAGATTGAACATAAAAAATAGTGTAGAAATAGATAAAAAAAAATCATTACCTTGGGTAGAGTAGGTCAAGAACTTTTCTACCCCTTTTTCAACAATGTATCATGCATTTGAATCAACTACTAGATACAAGATTGAACATCAAAAATAGCATAGAAATAGATCGAAAATTATTACCTTGGGTACAGTTAGTCGAGAAATTGTAGATGAAAATTTTCTATCCTTTTTTTTGAAGGAGTATGATTCATATATATCAGGAAATAAAGATTTTTTTTAAGAAGACGACAATGGAGAAGACGATATGTACCTATTCAGTGGTTTGAATTTGATTGACTGGAGAGAGAATCATTTTGAAATTCAAATTGAGATGAAAATTGTAACTGATAAGATTGTGGAGTGAAATTAGGAGAGGTTAAAAGAGTGAAAAATGGAATGGAAAAATGTGGGTTGAGGCTGGGATGCTTATGTATCCGGATGACTTGAGAATTGGAAAAAAATAAGGGATTTAAAAAATATTTTGAAATGGTAGGAAATAATGAAAATTATGACAAATAAAGACGTGTATATATATGTAATTTTCCCAACCAAAAAATCAACCCAAATTAAAATTTAGCTTGCTTTTGTTTGATTTTTCGATTTAATCCAAATAGTGCACACACCTATTGTATAGATTTTTTACCCCATTAGATAAATATTGCAAGTTACCAATCGTTCCAAAAAAAGTCTTCTTCCTTAAAATCAAGCTCTATAATTACTTTCGCTCTCCCAAACCCTCCTTCCATATTTTATTTCTTTAACTTTCTTTCTAATTCATGACTTTGATCTCTTCAATGCAAGCACTTTAAAATATTAATGCAATTTTTTTTACATAATATTTGTAGTCACAAATGCTTCTCAAGAAAATTGCAATTTATTTATATAGCAATTACAAAAAAAAAAAGGTGTACTAGAGAATTCATAAAGCAAAATAAACTCCTCAAGATCAACTATTGCTAAAGCGTTAAAGAACTATTCACATTATCTAATACATTGAATTATTACTTCACTAATAGTAACAATTTTGTTTTAAAAAATTGAATACCTAAAATTTTGATTAACAATATCAAGGGACACATATTTGATTTACGCCTGAAAAGGAAATAATATTTCTCAATAATAAATTTGATTAGAGTATAACTAGGACTCTAATTAGAGTATTTTTTTTTATTTAATATCTTTTCTTAAATATTAAAATTTTACATTATTGTCCTTTAATTTATCTGATGGTGTTAGGAATTTCTTACATTGACAATGTACAAAACTTAAACTCTTAATTCTTTCAAAATATTTGTTTGTTTAATTGCGTAAAATTCTTCAATTTCGATTAGGATTTTAGATAAGGAAAACCTCAAAGATTCTTCTCTAATGGCGGACTCAAAGAGGATTATAAGAGATATCACATTTAATTACCAATTTTCTAGCGATTTTTCATCTTTTGATCTATGTATTACTCAAGGACTAGTTGATAATGTAGGCATGGCGGTTAAAATAGCAGAAGAGAGAAGATCTAAGCATATACATGACCTTATCCGCATAACTACATTGTATTCCACAAAAATTGAATACAAAATCATCCATAAATACAAATTCACATTCATACAACAAAAAAGTATTCATGATTGAGTTATGTATGTATTTTACTTTCATAGTGAAAACTAAAAGTTGTATCACAATGATCAAAATTATATTACATGACTGTCAAATGTATTTTTCTTTATTTGTAGTACAAAATATTATTGATTGTATCCCTATATAATCTAATCATTACATATGAATACGATTTAAGAAATGATACAAGATTCTAGAAAAAAAATAGCAATACATAGTCGAAATAATACAATCTGTTGAGGAATGATACAATATTCTAAAAAAAAATACAATTTCACTGTGAAAAAAATATGATACATTTATGTTTAAGAAATACAAATTCATTTGGCATACCTATTGGAATGACTACAAACTAAAAAATCAATACAATGTTGTTAATAAAATACAAATGATGAGTAAAAGAAAAACAATTGATAAACAAAAATTAATATGAATACAATTTTTGCAACCTTCTTCTCTGGCTCTCTCTTTTTTGTTCTTCTTCGTCTGCTATATTTCTTTTTTATGATATTTTGTTCACCAAACCCAAATTTGAATTCGTATTCACTTGTGCACTAGTAAAACTCTGTCTCGTCATCCATTATAATTACCCAGGAAAATTAAAAATTTCATGTCAAAACTTTCAAACAAATTAATGATTCAACAGTTAATGAATACCTGATTGATTTTGTATTTCACCGATTATCTCGAAGTTCAAGTTGGAATTTCTGTTCCAAAGTTATTTGTCAACGAAATCCAATTCGATTATTTCAATATTTTCTTTCCACACAAAAAAAAATTCGAACGAAATTTGAGAAACATTTGGGAAAAAATTCGATATTGGAAATTTGAGAAACAATGAAAGTGGAACCACTGTCCTTTTCTCTTTGAAATTGTAACTGATGAAAAATTCAAGTGATATGTTCCTCTTTAAAAATATTTTCCCCTGATTTTCTCTATTTTGTTATTGTATAATTGTATTATTTCAAATTAAACAAATTAAAAAAAATACACAATCAGATATATAACAAACTCAAACACTGACATTTTAATACATATTTAAAAGGGGAACTTTTACATATAACCACTAAAAATAACTTAATTACGCTCCATAACTATAGTTTGCTAATTACAATTCGTAGCTACATGTTATATGGAGGAGAGTGGCGAGCAGGATCGAGAGAGGGAGGAGAGAAGCGAGTGAGAGAGGGCATATAATGGGAGAGAGGTGAATTGTATATGTATATTGGTTAGATAATTGTATGTATATAACTGGTATACATATGTATTTGTATATCTGGCGAGCGAGATTGGGAGAGGGATGAGAGAGGCAAGCGAGATTGGGAGAGGGAGGAGAGAGGCGAGCGATATTGGGGGCAATATTTTATATAATTTGCGGATATGTTTGTATAATTAAGTGTTTTTGTATAATTGAGTAATATAAAGTCTGTAATATATTAGACAAATATGATAAAACTCGAAATAACGAATTAATACAAACATAAACATATGAATTTAAACAAGGGATAAGGGTTTGAAAAATATCCCAACTTTGGCCGAATTTGTTGTTGCGATACTAAACTGTCATGAGGACCTATTACCTCCCTAGACTATTTAATACCGTATTTTAAACATATATATTTGCCCACGTGGACATAAAAATTAATGCAAAATTATAAATAGTAATGTGTCCACGTGGGCACATATATACCTTTAAAATACACTATTAAATTGTTCAGGGGGTAAGAAATACAGTATTAAATAATCTAGGGAGGTAATAGGTTCTTATGAAAGTTTAGTATCGAAACAGCAAATCCGACCAAAATTTAGGTATTTTTCAGACTCTTATTCCATTAAACAATTATACAAAATCCAAAAACTACGCGTTTATACAAACATTAAAAAGTTATACACAAAAAGATTGAATGTATATGGTGATAAAATTGAAAAATCAAAGGAAATCATGTCATATACAAATACAAATCAAACGAACAATTGTTAGCTGCGAATTATACAAATGTGACGAATTATACAAACATGACTAATTATATAAGCTCGAAGTCAGCCCACGTAATTAATAATTAATGTTAGTCGCGAGTGGTAATTATAGCAAACTATAGTTATGATAACTAATCAAGTAGTATAAGTTTACTTAATCGTGTAAATTTTTTCTATTTATAATGTGGCTAAGGAATCCTATTCAATGCAAAAATATTGACATTTTAAAAATTTTCTTCCGTTTATTGGGGTTTGGACGGTGAAATACTTTCTACCTACTTTCTATGCTGGTCCCAAGCCCAACAGAAAAGGACAGGCCTACAAAAATTAAAGCCCATCCAACGCCTGAAAGCGGGCTCTTCTTACTCTTCTTATACTTCCTTCCTTTGTTCTCCAGATTACTTCAAACGAAAGGTATCGTTCTTTGTGCTGACCAAAAATGGGGGATCTGAAGATTTCGAGCAAGGCTGAGAAGAACCTCGGCGGAAGGGCCCTTTTCGGCTCCAAATACAAAGACGCCGCTGATCTGTTCGATAAAGATGGCAACTACTTTAAACTCGCCAAATCATGTTAGTTCATTTTTTCCATTTTTTCTACACGGTTGTTTCTCGTTTTACTAAGATCTGATAATTATTTTTTTAATCCCTAAATTCATATTCTGGTGATCCCACTCAGCTTCTGTTTTTAAGATTTCATTTCTCATTTAGACCAAACATCACTGTATGAATTGCTGCTTCCAAATTATTGTGTGAAAATCTGTATAAATTTTCATGTATATTCTCATCAGACGATCTTCCATATTAATTTTGTTTGGTCCAAGTAATTAGCAAATCCCGCAAACTTGTGTAAAAGTTTGTTGGATTTGATTAATTAAATTAATTGTTGGAGCATCTGGGAAGATTGTTATTTCTATTATTTTTTAATCTTCTAATCAACTGCAGCATTAATCATCTAAGGAGAGTTATTTACTGAGCAGATTTTATTCTTACTTTGGACATGTAGTGATGATTGAATGGGTTTTAACTTGCTTCTTGGTATATAGGCCAATTTTGTAGACAGAATTGATTCAATCTGTATACTGAAAAATACCATTTTCTCCAATTTAGACTTTAAATTGTGTAAGATGAACATAATTTTTTTAATGGTATAAAAGTGAATAAACTTCTTAAATAAAGCTCACTGTTTCATAAATTCAATCACCCTAGTTGCATGCTTAGAAATTGCAGAATAATTTTTTGTTACCTGATTCTTTCAGGGGATAAAGCTGGAGCAGTATATGTTAAATTCGGCTTATTGTCATCTTAAGGTAAGTGTTAAATCATCTGTAGTAAGTTATCGTCTCTCAGTGATGCTCTTTACTTTCTTTCTTTCTTATAGATATTTTCAGTTCTTGAAAGTCAATTTACTTTATGTTGTTTACAGTTGGATAGCAAACATGAGGCTGCAAATGCTGCTCGTTACTCAAGAAGTCAAATATTAAAGGTTTGTAAGTCACGGAATAATTATTTGCTTCAAACTAGCATTTTTATGTTGCTTGCTTCCGATAAACATAGAAGCAACATCTTTGGATGTAAGTCCGTTCTGCTCTCCATATAAGCCTCTTTTCGTTAGGAGCTTGGAATTGTAGAAACCAATCTCCGCAGCGGTCCTATTTACTTTGACCGTTTTCCAAATTTTACTGTTTCTCTCAAAGATATTGATATTTTAGATTCTTTCACGCTCAATGTTAAAACTTTCAATTACAAGACCAAAATCAGATCTCTCCCAGTAACAATTATATATAGGATCCACTATAAGGCAATGAGTTTGACCTTCAATATTGGAGCTATGAGAAGTAGCTATAAAGGTGAGACTGTGCTTTTCAAAATAGATCTGCAACGATCTCATCTGTTAGTTCCCAAGACAATTTCTTGGGGTGAAGTTTCTCTATCCCAGAACAGGTTGTTGCAAGATACCACTCTAGTCGAGAAACTCGAAAATACTACAGTCTCCCAGATCCAACAATTTTCAATGGATGTGTGTGTTTGAGTTTGATGGTGCTGATTTGAGTGTGAAGTTACACTAAGTATTAATTATTTGTCAAGATATACCCATCATGTTTTCTTTTCACCATCCTACATAACCTATCATTTAAATATTCGTTCTCTCAACAAATAGTCACAAATTATGTTCTTCCTAGACTAAACATCATATAGATTTAATAAGGTCTAAATATTTTAATTCATTCACCAAACAGGCTTAGCTAGCCACGATTTCTTAAATTTTTCATTCATAGAAACATTTCAATATGGACAAGTAAATTTAGTTATAGAGAGATATACAAATGTCAACTTTGTTGTCAATACCGATTAACAAGGAAAGTGATTAAAACACAATCCTAAACCTTATCTAAAAAATGACACAATTTCTCATCTCATACTCAATCAATCACAAAAGATTTAAAAATAAAAGACAACATCTTCACTACACCATCAAGAACCAATTTTAGTGCAAAATCAAGAACTCCACAAGTTTAAAAGAGAGAAAAATAAAAATTAAGATAAAGACACAAGCTTAAAGCGAAAACATGAAAGAATCAGAACATACAAATCAAACAAAAGAAATACTATCAATAAAGCTTGAAACACTATTACACAGACACCTTCTTCTTTTTCTTAATAATAATAGGGAGAATGATGAAATTTGTCATATCATTGTGTAGAAAGAATTTATTATACCTTTTTTATTAGTTAAAAAATATTTCCGTTGTTATAATCTTGAGTGTTGTTAAAAATGTCGGAGGCTTGGTTGAAATAAAATATGTGAAAATAACATATTGATGGAATTAAAAGTCACAATTAGAAGCTAATTAATGAAGGGCAACAATTAGATTCCAATATTTTTAACAACACTCAAGATTATAACAACGACAAAAATATTTTAAAACTAATAAAAAAGGTAAAATAAATTTGTTATACACAATGATGAGGCAAATTTAAGTCTTCTCCCTTTTAAAAAGAAGAAGAAGAAGGTATTTGTGTAATAGTGATTCGAGCTTCTATTGATAGTCTTTCTTTAGATTGATATGATCTTGATTCTTTCATGTTTCCGCTCAAAGCTTGTGTCTTTATTTTAATTTTTATTTTACTCTTTTAAGCTTGTGAAGTTTGATTTTGCACTACAATTGGTTTTTGATTGTGTAGTGAAGATGCTTTGCCTTTTTTTTTAAAATCTTTTGTGATTGTTTGAGTAGGTGATGAGAAATTGTCATTTTTTCGATAAAAGTTTAGGATTATGCTTTAATCACTTTCCTTGTTAGTCGGTATTGAAAACAAAGTTAACATTTGTATATTTCTCTATAACTACATTTACTTGTTTGTATTGAAGATGTTTCTATGAATGAGAAACTTAAGTAATCGTGATTAGCTAGCCTGTTTGGAAGATGTATTAGAATATTCAGACCTTGCTAACTCTATATGATGTTTTGGTCCAGAAAGAACATAATTTGTGACTATATATGTTGAGAGAAAATCTTTTCAAATGATAGTCATATATGATGGTGATAAGAAAACATGATGGGTATATCTTGACCTCAAATCAGCACCATCAAGCTCAAACACACTGATATTCTATGGTTTTTCAAGAACCAATTTTAATGCAAAATCAAGAACGCCACATAAGTCCCTACATACTTACAAATAAACCCCCCTTCTAGAATTCTCTACATGCCTAGAATATTCTAAGGTTTTTCAAGAATTCTTCCTAGATATTGTAGAGTCTTTCCAAGAAGTTCTTCATGGCTCTAGAATCTTCCCATAAATGCTAGCATACTTAGACTTCCAAATGGACAACTTTATGCCACGTGGCGTAATGATGTGGTGGGTCATGACGTACCGCTAAACTTGTGTCTTATCTCCTTAAAAGTACTCATTTTTTTCCTTAGGTACTTGGAGAATGCCAATATGAAAATGTTCAATCTGTGGATGTTGTGTAAAGATGGTTGACCTCTGCTTGGATTGAATTCTGAAGCTTGCAGACAATTTACTGGTCTTCAAGGTATCTTATATATTCTACAATTTAATTTCATGATTGAATTAATGTAGAATTATTCACTATTTCTTTTACAGGAAAGTCACTTGAAAGTGGTTATGTTGCATCTGCAGACTGCACCACCAAGTATTCCGTTAAAGAAAGAAAATGGTTGAGATACTACTGATCGAACAAGGGTATCCAATGCCAACTTTCAAGGAAAGGCAATTCAACAACAATCAGTTTTGATCAATTGAGTTGAGAGTTCTGCAATAAAAAGCACAACCTGGAATAAAATGCAGTAACTAAGGTTCTGGATTGATTGTTGGAAGGGCACATAGATGTTTTTCTGCATACATTGTAAAGAGCATGAATAGAAATACTTGGGATAATTTTTATTCAATATCCATTTTTATTAGTCTACAGTAATTGTTAAGTAGTTGAATTGTTAGTCTTTCATCTTTTGATAGGGTTCCAATGGTAACTACTTACAGATTCCATATACAGTAATTGTTTTGATCTGAGACTGCCTAAAAGTATTCATCTTTACAAAAGCTGATCTGAGGTTGCCTGATTGTGACCATAGAGGAAGAATATTCTTCGGCTTATTTAGTCAGCAAAAATAATTTAGGATACCATAATGTCAAAATGGCTTTTTCTATCTATTATTATATGACTAGATATATAAGAGCCCATGCAAGCATTGACCTAATATATATTATTTCATTTGTTTAAATATATGTGGCACAAAGGATATTAGGAGAATCAATCAAATTTTCATATACTTTTTAAATATTTTAAGTTCTTAATTATTGTAATTTATAGTATGTTTAACGTAATTTTCAAATAATATATGTTACGTTGTCTCAATTTATGTGGCAAATTTTGTAAGTCGATTAGTATGTTCTTTTAAATTTTTCAAGTTGTTAAATTTTGAGTCTTAGCCTAAAATAGTCCCTCATCTTTGGGTTAAAACTCAAAGTCATCCTTGAGTTTTCACATGCAGCATTAATAGTCCCTCATGTTTGCAATATTGGTGCACATTTGGTCCTCCTTCAAAATTTTGCCTATTTCTTAACATTGATTTTATTCATAATTTATGTATGGAATGTTTAATCGTCATTTTATATATTTAGTTGAAATAATAACTCCATGTGAGAGATTGTGAGAAGAAAAACACCTTATTTTTCTTTAGTCCATTCACTCTCTCGAACTGAATGTGTGGAAAAGGATTTAGGATTCACTCTCTCGAGCTGAACCCATGACAACACAATACCCACAGACCATCAATTCAGTAATCTTGGTTTTAAAACCTCTCTCTCGAGCAAGCCAAAAACACGAACGTAGAGTTGCATTTGCAACAACAACCCTTTAAATTGAACCACAATTACTGATTGAAATCACTTTTAAACAACCTTTACATTAACAATAAACAATACCCACAAACATAATCAACCCATAATCGCATAATCACTCCCCAAAAATTGGGGTTTTAGCTAGACATCATAAAAAGATAGAAATCGATACCAAATTGTGTTTCCATCAACTGGGTACGATTAATTTTGTCTTTACAAAGGTCCAAGTTGAAGAATCTCAAAGACTCACTTCCAATTTCTTAAAAATGGAAAACTTCATTCTTCAAAGCTAAGGAAAATATTGTCTCAATACTCTCTGTTCAAACTCAAAAATTACTCTAATAAATGTTTAGAATAAAAATTGATACTAAACATAATGTTTGAAAATGTATTTATAGTTGCCAAAAATATGCTGCGAAGGGCCATTCGGCGCAGTAAGTCAGGATCGCCGCTCAACTCGACGATCCGCCTTTTGGTCAGTTCCATCACCTTTTTGCTTTGGCCTTCAGGATCCTCAAGTTCTGTAACTTTGGGCGATCCAACACTGCATTGCAGAACCGTTTGGCGACTTGCTGACTGCTCCTTTCTCTCGCCGATTTGATTTTCTCCTTCAGGGCTTGGCACACTGGAACTTTGGGCGAGGTAATAACCACTCGGCGACTCGCTCAATGGATTAGGCGATCAACATGCCTTCTTTTCTTCGTTCTTTCAACTGCCTTGTTCCTTTTTGCCCATTAATGTCCATGCTTTGTTCCTCAATCCAAATAATTGAAAAACAAGGATTTTACATAAGTTATTGGCACAAAATAAGTATTCGAGGACACTAAATCTATCCAAATAAATCCCTAAATAAGTCCAATTCGTGGACCCATCAATCCCCGGTATATTGTCCCTTACAGAATATCCAAAAGGATTGGTAATGTAGCTTATGAGTTTGAGCTACCACAAGAATTAGCAGTGGTCCATCCGATCTTTCATATTTCCATGTTGAAGAAGTGCATGAGAGATCCTTCACTTATTATACCAACTGAAGATATTGGTATCAAGGATAACTTGTCTTATGAGGACATCCCTGTTCAATTCTAGACCGTCAGGTTCGCAAGTTGAGGACCAAGGAAGTAGCATCAGACAAAGTTCTTTGGAGAAATTATTTTGTTGAGGAAGCTAATTGGGAAGCTGAGAAAGATATGAAGAAGAGGTATCCACATCTCTTTGATCCCGGAGAAATTCCAGACCAAGGTACTAATTCTCTTCTTAGTACTCTTTAATTGATATGCCTAATGTGTTAAATTTGCTTGTTGGGTGTTTGAGCTGAACATTAGATGTTACGCCCTTAGTCTACTTAGAGTGATCTCATTCGAGGACGAATGTTCCCAAGGGAGAGATATTGTAACACCTCGCTAAATGAAAAAGCTAGAATTAGAAAGAGTCATTTTTGGAAAGAAATGAAAAATCTTGAAATTTGTTTAAGTTATCTTAAGCTTGAGTTTTGGGTCAACTTCAAACGACCATAACTCCTAGTTCAGGATGATTTAGGTGTGCTACCAGATACCGTATGAAATATCTTTCCAACGCGGCTAAGTTTGCTTGATTTTGAGTTCGTATGAGGGAGATATGACCATTCAAAGTTGGGTTATCTAGATAAGAAAAGCCAAAAGCAGATTTTAGAAGGGTATTATGGTCATTTCACCACCCAATTAATTAATTTCATTTTTGGTAATTAAGTTTGGGTCTAAACGGGATTGGTTCAGTTTATGCTTTACAAGATTAAGTTAGGGTTTTGAGAGAAGAGAAAAGAAGAGGAGAAAAGAGGAGAATAAGCAAGGATTCGTCACGTTCTTGAAGCTAAGCTTGTGAATTTCGCCAAGGGTTGATCCCTACGAGGTATGTGAGATCACATAGCATTGGGTTAGTTCACCCACGCGCCAAACATGATTCAATTCCATGAATTTATGTTCTTGAAAGTATAGAAATTGAGTTCTTGATGGGTTTTGTTGAAATTCTATTGGGTACTTGATTTGTTGAAGTTGATGAGAAGTTCTTCGATTAAATTCATGAAAATTGATGTTGTTTTGAGTAGTTTCTTGCACATTTTGGTTGTGTATTTGATTCTAAGCGTTTGTAGAAGGAACCATTCGAATCTAGGGAGTTTAGAGTTGAAAAATGAGCATGAAAATTCGTCAAAACTCTGAGGAGGGGGCTGGGGAGCGACGCCACTCAGAGCTCCCTAGACAAACTTCTATAGTTTGGGCTCTGGGGCTCCACGCCAGCCAGTGCTCCCCAACCCAGCTTCTGAAATTTGCCCTCTGGTTCCCCGCGCCACTCAAAGCGTCATGGACTCCAGTTCTTCTACCTTTTCCCATTTCTTTCCATTTGAGTTTCCTTGAATCGTATCTACGTTTACTAGTTGATTTCTACACTCTAAGGTACGTCTAAACATCTTGATACTGTCTATAACACAAGATCATGACCTTTGACTCCATAAATCAAATTCAA
>JAJOOH010006787.1:0-46924 GCA_029582605.1 Solanum gracilifrons | reverse complement strand
TAATTAAAAAGCGACGGACAACATCTCTTAGTCCGTCGCTTTTTCGGAGCGACGCTGTCCGTCGCTTTTTCTTCCGTCGTTTTTTAGCAGTTTTTTAGTAGTGGATGTGATTACAAAGAAAGAGGATCCGGGGGCTTTCACGATCCCATGTACCATTGGTATGCTTCAGTTTGCCAAAGCTTTATGTGATTTTGGAGCGAGTATAAACTTGATGCCATATGCAATCTTCAAATAACTTGGGTTGGGTAAACCCAAATCTACAACAATCTGACTTCTTATGGCGGACCGGTCTATCAAACACCCCGTTGAGATGCTTTATTACATATTGGTGAAGGTTGATGGATTTATCTTTCCAGCTGATTTTGTTATTCTAGATTGTGAAATTGATGCAGAAGTTCCTATTTTTTTGGGTAGACCATTTTTGGCAACTGGAAAAGTTCTAGTGGATGTTTAAAGCAATGAGTTAAAGTTCCGGGTAAATGAAGAGGAGGTCACCTTCAATTTGTGCAAATTAATGAAGCAACCTAGTGACATTCATGTAGTTTCAACGATCGATGTGATTGATGAGGTAGTGACTAGTGTGAGTGAAATTATGTGTATGGATGAACCTCTTCAGGCTGTTCTTTCGAATTATGATGAGACCGAAGTTCAAGGGTATGATGAAGTGGTAGCTTCTCTATCGGGACTAGAAACCTACTCAAGAAATCCATTGAAACTAGACATTGATCTAAAGAATTGAGAGAGTCCTCCTGCTAAACCATCCATGGAGGAACCTCCTAAGCTTGAGTTGAAAGTGATCCCTGCTCATCTTCGGTTTGCATTCTTGGGGGCGAATAATACCTTGCCCGTTATCATTGTAGAGGACTTGCTTGAATGGCTAGTGAAATTGCTTCTTGAGTTGTTGAAACGTTACATCAAGGAAATAGGATGGACAATTGCCGATATTGTAGGTATTCCATGTAGAATTTGCACTCATAAAATCCAATTGTATAGTGAATGCAAACTAAGTGTTGAGCATCAAAGTAGACTAAACCCACCTATGCAAGAGGTGGTGAAGAAAGAGATCGTTAAATGACTAGACGCAGGTGTGGTGTACCCTATCGCGGATAACAAATGGGTAAGTCCCGTACAATGTGTGTCCAAGTAGGGAGGCATCACAGTGGTCCCGAAGGAGAAAGGAGAACTTGTACCTATGAGGCCAGTCACCGGATGGAGAGTATGCATGGACTACCGAAAGCTAAATTCTTGGACCGAGAAAGATTATTTTTCCAGTGCCGTTTATGGATCAAATGCTTGATAGACTTGCGGGGCGTGGATGGTATTGTTTCTTGGATGGCTACTCCGAGTAAAACCAAATCTCTATTGCACCGGAAGACCAAGAGAAAACCACTTTCACATGTCCCTATGGGTCTTTGCCTTCAATAGAATAACGTTTTGAATATGTAATGCTCCGGCGACATTCCAAAGGTGCATGCTTTCTGTTTTGGCTGACATGGTGGAAGACTCAATGGAAGTCTTCATGGATGATTTCTCAACTGTAGGTTATTCATTTCAGACATGTTTTTCTCATCTTGGGCAGGTCCTTCAAAGGTGTGTAGAAACCAACCTAGTCCTTAATTGGGAGAAATGTTATTTCATGGTCAAGGAAGGCATAGTCGTAAGTCACAAGGTGTCATAGAAGGGATTAGAGGTAGACAAAGCAAAGATCGAGGTTATTGAGAAGTTTCGACCACCTATATGTATAAAAGGTATTCAAAGTTTTTTGGGTCATTCTGGGTTCTATCGAAGATTCATCAAAGATTTCTCAAAAATTGCACACCTATTATGAAAGCTATTGGAGAAAGAGGCGAAGTTTCTTTTTGAGGATGCTTGCTCAAAAGCTTTTGAGTGTTTGAAAGAAAAGCTAATCTCTACCCCGTTGATCATTATCTAGGATTGGTCTGAACCATTTGAGGTGATGTGTGATGCAAGTGGTACACTCTAGGAGCCGTGTTAGGGTAAAAGCGTAACAAATTCTTTCATCCAATTTATTACGCTAGTAAGTCGCTAAATAGAGTACAACATAACTACACCGTCACTGAACAAGAACTACTTGCTATAGTATACACATTTGAAAAGTTCAGGGCATATTTGTTGGGCATAAAAGTGAAAGTTCATACTGATCATGCAGTGTTACGGTACTTAATGGCAAAGAAAGATGCTAAGCCGAGGTTGATTAGGTGGTTCTTGTTGTTGCGAAAGTTTGATTTTGAAGTAAAGGATCGAAAGGGTGTGAGAATCAAGTGACAAATCATTTGTTGCAGATAGAAACCAATATGACCAACTCTAAAGAAAGGGACATTGTGGCTGAATTCCTAGATGAAATAGTGATGAAGCTGACCCAAAGCAACATCCCTTGGTATGCTAATCTTTCTAACCATGTCGTGTGTGGAATTATGCCTGAGGATTTGAACTCCTACCAGCGGAATTGGTTCTTGTTTGATGTAAAAAATTACTTCTGGGATGAACCATATCTATTTAGAGAATTTGCAGACCATATCATTCATCGATGCGTACCAAAAGAATAAGTCAATGAAATTCTTAATGCGTGTCACACCTCACCTGTTGGTGGGCATCATAGTGGAATGCGAACAACAGCAAAAATGCTTCAAAGTGGCTACTATTGGCTATCTCTATACCGAGACACACTTGACTTTGTGAAACATTACATTCCTTGCCAAAAGCAAGGAGTGGTATCAAGAAAGAATGAATTACCTCTCAACCCTATCTTAGAAGTGGAGTCGTGTGATGTTTGAGGTATAGATTTCATGGGTTCGTTTGTGAGTTCTTTTGGAAAAAAAGTATATTTTGGTGGCGGTTGATTACGTTTTCAAATGGGTGGAAGCTATAGCATTACCCAACGATAAGGGAAAAAGTGTGGTGTAATTCTTAAAGCGATATATTTTTGCACGATTTGGCACCCCGCGTGCTATCATCAGTGATGGAGGATCTGGTTTTTGCAACTGGGTATTTCCCTCACTATTGAGAAAATATAGGGTCAAGCACAAAGTTGCCACACCATACCACCCACAAACAAACGGCTAAGTGGAAGTTTCAAATCGAGAAATTAAAGGTATTTTGGCCAAAACGGTGAATGCAAAACGGACGAATTAGTCTCAAAAATAGGATGATTCGCTATGTGCATATCGTACTGCGTTCAAAACACCGATTGGTATGTCACCATACCAGTTAGTGTTTGGAAAGTCATGTCACCTTCCAATTGAGCTTGAGCATAAGGCTCTATGGGATTTGAAGACACTAAATATGAACTGGGAGAAGGCTGAGAAAGGGAGAGTGAATCAGTTTCATAAGTTTGAGGAATTTCGGTTGAGAGCATATGAAAGTTCAGCCCTGTATAAGGAGAATATGAAGAGGTGGCATGACACCAAAATCCTTCAGCGCGAAATCCAAGTTGGTGATTTTGTGTTGCTCTACAATTCTCGGTTGAGACTTTTTGCCGCTAAGCTTAAGTCAAAGTGGTCTGGTCCATACAAGGTAACCCGAGTGTTCACAAATAGGGCAATTGAAATTAAAGGTAAAGAGGGTCCGACTTTCAAGGTGAATGGGCAGCGTCTGAAACTCTATTTTGGAGAATGTCATGAGATTTTGGTAATCAAAGTGGTGTATTTGGAAGATGCTTGAAAGCATTTCCATATCATGGCACGACGTTAAATAAGGTGCTTCTTGGGAGGCAACCCAAGCTTTAGTTTATTTTGAATAATATGTGCTGAATGTGCAGGTATATGTGATTTTGAGCAGGCATGGCCATTTCGGTGAGACGCCAAGTGGAATGGCGGTCGCGATTTGGCTCGCCCTCTTCACATAAGGGAGGGCTGCAGTTCTGGAATATTTGGTAAAGCAGCCAGGACACTCGATGATGCTCTAAAGAGGTTCGGCGAGCCCAAATTTCACCGCCCTTTGACCACTCCTGAAGGACCGGTGGTCTGGAAAGTTTGGCGACGATTTTAGCATACTTGGCGATGCGCCGATGCTGTTCGGCGAGCCCGATTTCAATCGCCTTTTGGTTTCAACTGGAGAACCAGTGTTCTGGATATTTTGGCGAGCTGCATACAATTAGGCGGTGTGCCGAATGGTTCGGCGCTCTCCACAACCCTTCGCCGACTGGACACATAGTGAAGAATCTTCCTAACCCTGTTATTTTCATTCAGTGCTATTGTCTTTCTACTTCTATATTTATTTTGTGTTCTTTTCTTTCTACATTGAGGACACTATAGGATGTTTTTGGTGGGGGATGAACTTGTTCTGAATACCACCTGTTGACGTGTTTGAATATGACTATTCTTTTGCAATTTCGAGTGTCGGTTGTGATCGATGACTTTAATCGTGCTCTTAATTGAACGACATGAGTGTGAGGCTACGATGAGGCAAATTGAGTCACATAGGTCATATGTGAACTCTTAGCTTCTTGTTGTGACTAGCCGGTTGTCGAGTCAATCTTTTGTGATGATCATTGCATGCTAGCTAGAAAGTGTAAAGTCTTGGTTGATAATTGTGTCGAATGCATTGTGTGGTGAGGTTGTGATTTAATGTTTCAAGCACATTTCTTTCAATTCTAAGTGTCAACGATCAGTATAAAACCCAACTAAATGAGTTAGGGTCAAATCCACTGGGAGCGGTATGTGTTTTAAATTCAATTAAGAAGTATCAATGCAGTCTAATCAGCTATAGGAATAAACATTATAAAAAAAAACATATCAAATTAAAGGGGTGACACGAATGTCAGATGGGGGTTTTAGTTTGCAATTATCAACTACAAGCAGTCACAAATAATTTGAAATACCAATAGGGAGAAGGATTCTCGGGATGTGATCGATTATAGGCAAATTCAATATATGGGTAATTGAAACTACTAGTAAATAGCTAAATATCAGTGAGTAGGCTAGAATATAAGGGAGATAGCTTTTTCTCGAACAACAACCCCAAATGAGGTGATTTCTTTCGAACATCAACAAGCATGACAATGAAGAACAACCCACACCTTAATTCATCTACTATTTCAAGCTAGATGGGTAAGATTGGGTTTAGGATTCACTCTCTCGAGCTAAACCCCGCTCAACCCAATACCCACAAATCATCAATCAATAATCTTAGTTCTAAAACCTCTCTCTCAAGCAAGCCAAGAACACAAAGATAGAACAACATTTGCAACTACAATTCATAAATTAATCCTTAATTAATGATTAAACTCACTTCAAAATAGCATTTGAACTAGTAATTAACAATACCCATAACTAATAAAACACATAATCACATGATCACACCCCAAGAATTGGGGTTTTAGCCGAACATCATAAAAAGATAAATACCGTTACCAAATTGATAAGCCATCAACTGGGTAAGAGGAATTCAAGCTTTACAATGCTCCAATTCGAAGAAAATTCAAAACCCACATGCAAAATCTCCAAATTGAGTCTCAAAACCTTCAAGTCTACTTAGAAACTTAAGAGAAAACTGTTCTTGACTAAAATGGATTAAAAATTCGATGCTAAATCAATGTTCAAAATGTAATTTATAGTTGCCGAAAATAAGCCATGAAGGACTACTCGGCGAAGTAAGTCGGGCTCGCCAAAGCACTGGTAAGTCACCCTTTGACCTCTTCCATCGCCTTTTCACCTTAGCATTCATCATCCTCGAAGTCTCTAACTTTGGACGATCTATCTTTGCTTCGCGAAACTGCTCGGAGATTCGCCGACTGCTCCTTTTCAGCGCCGACTAGGTTTCTTCCTTCAAGGCTTGGCACACTGGAACTTTATGCGGTTAGATGAGCCACTCGGCGACACGCCAAGTGCTCTTGGCGATTTTCAAGCTCGCCATTCTTCATTTCGTCAGCTTGGTTTGTTCCTTTTTTCCTGTTAGTGTCCTTGCTTTGTTTCTCAATCCATATACCTGAGAATCAAGGATTTGACATCATTTTATGGCACAAATTAAGCATTTGAGGACACTAACTCTATAAAAACAAAGCCCTAAATGAGTCCAAATCCAAGACTCATCAACACCCCCAACTTAAAATTTTGCTTGTCCTCAAGTAAAACTCAAGTTCAGCAGTTCAAAAAGGATGTCTCAAACAGTGTTGCATAAGACTCAACATGAATGCTCACAACAAGACTCAACTTACTCATGCAATGATCAATTGTGCACTCAAAGATTCAAATTGTGACTCACAATTATCAAAGATGCTCAAGTTCACAATACTTGCTTCAAATGCAAGTTCAACCTCAACAAAGGTATTTAAATGCCCTCACAACAAAGATGACTCCATATTCACAACCAATTTTTCAACAATTTGTAGTTTCGGAATCACATACGACTCTCACACTCACAAAGATGAACACATGCATGACTTTACCCATAAGTTTGCCCTTATTTTCCAATCAACACTCGTTTGAGCTCATTTAAGATCACAAAGGTCTTTTCAAGGCTTATAACAGGGCTGAGTGTAAAGGTATGGTCATTTAGGCTCCGTGGCTGCTACCCTCATGAAGTGTAGCCTGAACATCACATTCTTCTTTTTCTTTAGCAATGCAAACAAGCTTATAATCCACCCCATGAACAACCGAACACACCATTTCTTTTGCAATTTTCATCACTTATTTCACAACTTTTTCATTCTTTTTCTTTGTTTATTTTCTCTTTTCTTTTCTTTTTTTTTACATGGAGGGGTTTTTTTTTTTTTTAAAACCATTCTCAAAAGGAGAATTTCTCACACTTCTTGATTTTCTTTCTCTTTTCACCACACCCCCAACTTAGGCTTTTGGCCTAAGTTGGCTATTCAATCAAGCCATACTTCATGAGAGTTATGGGTGAATGGATAAAGAGGGGCCACAATTGTTCAAGTTTCTTCCAAGAAAAGGAATGAGGCTCAAGGGGGTTCAAGCAAGGTTCACACATCTCACAAGGTTTGCCACAAAAGAGGTATATTGTCAAATTGTTTTCACTCTTCAAAATTGTTGCCTAAGATCATTTCTAGTGCTTGCATCACTTAGTCAACCGGACCAACGGGGCAAATTCTAGGTGTCATCACACAATGTTCAAAGTAAGCTCATCACACAAGGCATTGGCACCAATATCAAACAAGACTCCACACTTTCTAGCTAGTGTGCAATGTTCATCACAAGAGACTCATTCGATAACTTTATTTAGCCTCATCGTAGCCGCACATTCATTTGGTTCAATTAAGAGCACTATTTAAGTCATCAGTTATGATCATCACCGACACTCAAATTTGCACAAGAACAACCACAATCACACACAAAAGAGATGGTACAAAATTTTCAAAATAGGTCAAAAACCATTTCCATTCAAAACGAGGAGCCATAAGCTTAAACATCCACAAAATAAGATCAAGACCAAAAATAGATCACAAAACCCAATATTCACCAATATTCGCACACAAAATCCAAACACGAGAGGTAGATATAGAAATACCTCACTCCACCCACAAAAGAAAAGCAGTTGTCCTCAAATGCAACTAAAACAAAGATAATCAAAAGCAACAGAGAGGGAGGTAAAAAGTGACCTGCCTACACAGTCGCTCCGTCTGTCGGGGAATTAATGCCCGGGGTCACACTCTGGTCTTGGGAATCAGTGCCCGGGGTAACATCAACATTGGATCCACTAAAGCTTGCCATGGAAGTCTCTCTCAACGAAGTCTGAATGAGTGAATGCACCATAGCCTCCTCAACCTCATCAGGCCCTCATATGTAGTCTCCTCCTGAACACCAAGTTGCTCCTCATCAGTCTCAGGCTAAGACTTTGCATCCATATCATCAGCTCTAACCTCATCTCCGGTGGCAGCCGGAGGCACATCAGCATGAGCTGGAATATCTATGTCCAGGTCATCAGGGATCTCTGCGGTCCCAAAAATTATTGACATATCTGTGGACTTCAACTGGTCCACATCTTTTCTTAATTGTGGAATTGTGGCCTTTAGGGCCATCACTTCATGACTGGCTCACTCACTTCTCTCACATACCTCTATCCTTGTCGTGAGGGAATCAAAAGTCTCTCTAAGAGGTGTCACAATAGCTGTGAGATCTCTCTTAGTCATCCCAGGTACTATAGCCTCTAGCCTGGCAGCATGTACATCAACAGAATGGGCTAGGTTTCCCATCTATAGCAGTATGGCATGGGTGAGTGGAGGTCGGGAGGCAGTAATAGCAGCAAACCTAGGAGGCAAGGCAACAACAGAAGAACTCGGAGTCATGGAAAGGGCAGAGCTAGAAACACATGAAGGCCCAGAGGCCGGAGTAGGCAATACTGCCTCTACATATAATGTCTCACTATCAACAGCAAGAGATGTATCCATTGGGGCTGCCCTCTTCTTCTGAGCCTCATCTTTCAAATACTCGACCTCAATGCGCCGGATGTCGGTACAGGAGGTGGGAATCATTTCCACGCCCTTCTTCTCATCACGTGGCACCCGGGCTCGTCTGCACAATTCGGTGATCAACACTAAGAATGAGAGAGATGTTTGGCGCTGCCTGGATCTCATGGCCATCTCTTATCCAATGATCATACCTAAATTGATGCGCTTCCTTGCAATATTGGATCCAAGATAGGCCACCTTTGTGTGGTAGAGGATGGACTCGTTCTGGGACGGCATAATTGTGCTACTGATGAAGCCGAACCAATACCTCGCTGCCATACTGAGGTCTTTCTACTCAATTTTCACTCCAGTCTCGATCCACCTAGGAGTACCGTCAGATAAAAGAGGGGCCAGCCATCATTTCATATTCTCCAAGGATTTTTTCCTGATCATGTATTGGTAGTCATCTGTAATGTTGTCAGTGCAGTCCAACACAACCTTTATATCATCACTGTCATACCTTACCTTTCTTCCCCGGATAACTACATAGTCTATTGGCTTGAAGGTAGCAACCTTCTTCTTTCCTGTGGCACCAGAGCTCCATAGGCAGTGTAAAACTCCCGGACCCAATTAGGAATATAAGAACCCCGGGTTTAGTGAAGATCTCAAACTTGCGGGCCTTTATGGTACGCCATATATCCGGGTATCGGTCTATCACACCATCTACAAACAACCTCTTCTCTTCAATTATAGTCCTCAGTCCCTCAGCTTTTAGTCTGTTGAGAGACCGGGGATGAGGACCCTGTACAGGTGGTGCTGGGACCACAATTTGATCTAGAACTAGAGAAGGAGTGGTCTGAGGCACCCTGATCCTAGACGGATCATTTATCCTCTTGGAGAGCATTTTAGCTCTCCGGGCCAATAGCAGTTGGTTGTCCCCAGACTCAAAGACGACTGCCTGATGATCCTAATGTTCCCCTTCGCTACCAGAGGTGGTAAGGTAAGTCGCGTAGACTCCCTCACTATCAGAGATGACCTCCAGTGACTCAGTTGCGGGCGCCTTGCCCTTTTCTTTGCCTTTCCCACCTGTGGTAGGAAGCTTAGTTTCCTTTTCTTTGGATGCCACTGCATCCTCATTGATGACGATTCCCTTTGCCCGTTTGCGGGGCAGCATGTCTCGTCACCGTACTTTAGGTTTAGCCTTATCTGTAAACACATCAGAAAATATTAGTAAAATTTCAAGAAAATTTGTAGAAATAAGGTTGCAGATATACTCGCCGAACCAATCGGCAAGTCGCTGAGTCACCTTAGCGAGCCAAATCGGGCTCGCCGAAAGGATTGGCTTGAAAAAATTTTCAAAAATAAGGCAGGTCGGCGATTTTCTGGACCCTTCGGCAAATCACTGACACCACTCGGCGAGCCCAGACTAGCCCGCCTAATATTACAGTGTGTTTCAGGGGTTAGACGCACAGAAAGGGCGGTCAAAGGGACCTTTCGGCGAGTCGCCGAGTGCTCAAGATTCCCACCAAAATTTACAGACTCTAACTAACCCAAATCACGAAATTAAAAGCGATCAAGGGGGATGTTGGTGAACCGCCGAATCGTTTGGCGAGCTCGACCCAGTTCGCCGAACTGCCCAACGTGCCAAATTTCAACCCCAATTTCCAAAATCAAGCCCGCAGCCCCTGAAATCAAAATCAAACTAACACACTATGCAATTCATATAAGACCCATGCCTCTGGGGTACTCAGACTTCCCCCGATTTGGCCGAAATTGGCCATTTGATGACTTTTCCCTTTAAGAATGACGTCAACCGCTCTATCATGGGGTAAATTACGTCATTTGGCTCAATTAGGGGTTACTCAAACTTCTCCCAACAAGCCCCAGCATAAAATAACTGCAACCTAACAATTGAGAATCAATTTTAACGCACAAAACTTGGGGAATCATCTTGTGAAACATATAGGCGCAATTTCAAAATACAAAAATAGGCAATCCAACACTTTAAGCATGATTTAAACACAGCCCCAACACATAATAACACGCATTTACCAAGAGCATTCAAGTTCTATTACTAATCTAGAGTTAGGGGTTTGGAAAACCAACCTGATTGCCGAATTTAGAATTTGATACGCTAGGCGGCAATGAAATCCAAATCCAAACACGAGATCAAGAGCAAAAAGCTATTAAACTAGCAAAAATATGGGAAATCTAAAGTGCGGGTGTGAGTGTACAGGGTTAGAAATGAGCGAATATGAAAGATTTTGAAATTTTAAACTATTTGACCTTTTAAAACCTTTCAGTTCGCGGCCCTTTCGGCGGTATTAGTCGGCCACACTGAACCACTCGACGATGCGCCGAGTGGTAACTTACCTCGCCGAGTTTTACAAAACCTCTAGTCAATTTGGGGGTCCAAACGGCAGACGTAATTGGGCCCGCCGACCTGTTCGGCGAGTCGCCGATTCAGCCATTGGCCTGCCGATTTTTACAAACTTTCACTTTAGATTTTTGTGGGGTCCAAGTCGGGATCACCGACCTCTTCGGTGAGTCACCAACTGGACTCTTTGGTTTGCCAAACTGCTCATTCTAAAACACACTCCACTTTTGAACTTGCACAATCAACACCCGTTATTCAAAGTCTAACTTAAAATAATAAAAACTTGGGTTGCCTCCCAAGAATATTCTTAATTAATGTAGTGGCACGATGCAAATACCCATTTAAGCTTCGTTTTTGGGGTTTGTCATTGTACCACTAGGCAACCCCACATGTTGTCTTGGGTTCAAATGCGACGAAATCTGACCCACTTAGGTCTCCAGTTGCTTGATAGCAACGGAATGAGAGGTCACCATCTGATGGAGAGTCGAGACACATTTTTTTATTTCTTTTCACACTTTGGTTGACTCTTCTACCTTCTTAAGAATGTGTGAGAGCATATCATCTGTCCAGCTACCCTCAGAGTCCTTGGGTTTTTATGCTCATGGGGAGGAACATACCTATCCTTCTCGCCCTCTCTATTCCATCCTTGGTTGCCTCCTGACCTTGAGGATTTTGCATGATAATTTCCTCATTAATTGGCTAGGAAGTTTACTTCCTTATTGTACAGTGTTTCAAATTCCATGACATTTTTGGCCAAGGTATCCAACTGGGTCATCATTTTTGCCAAGTTCTTGTCTCTCTCTAGATCCTTTATGATCGGTTCTTTTGTCATTTTATAAGTGAGAGGAAAGATTTGGTCTTCGCGAGTATGCCATGCTCTATTTCTCTTAGGCATGCAATCAAGGAGTTGGGACGCTATTGCGTAGGGCTGTCGCATTATACCACTCGGAGAAAGTTGATCAGCCATTCCCTTGTTTACCGAATCAAGGCTTCTATAGATATATTACAACAACACATTATCAGGAAGTCCATGAGTTGGACATTGCAACACCATCTTCTTAAACCTCGGCCACATTTCATGTATGGGCTCTCCTTCCAATCCTTTGAATCCTTGGATGCTGTCCCCAAGAATCATCATCTTCAAAGGGGGAAAGAATCGCACTTGGAATGCATAATAAGCTCGTCCCACAAAGTGATAGAATCTCTTGGCAACTCAGTCAACCACTTGCATGCCTCGCCCATTGGAGAAAATGGGAACAACCTCAATTGGACCGATTCTTGAGATATGTTCTTAAATGAGAACAGTCGACAAACATCAACAAAATTTCTGATATGCTCATGGGGATCCTCATGAGCAACCCCTCCAAACAAACCTTTCAGTTTAAAGAGTTGAAGCATAGTGCTTGTGATGTGAAACACAATGTTTCCTTCAGCCGGATGTAGACGAATGGCACCAACACCACCCACTAGATTTGGGTCATTGACATCATTGAGGTTACCAATGTCGTCTTGGTGGCCCACTTGGCTACCATTACTTCCGTTGAAACTCATTTCCTCCTCTGTTTTAATCCAAGCAACACAAAACCAAAAGTAAAATAAATAGATTCAACTATGGCTAAAAAGAACACAATTCAACTTCACCAAAAGAATTTCAAACAACATCACTCCCCGGCAGCGCCGCCATTTTGATTTAACATTTCAAGCACACTTCTTCCAATTCTAAGTATCAACGATCGTAAATCAGTATAAAACCCAACTAAATGAGTTGGGGTCAAATCCACAATGAGTGGTATGTGTTTTAAATTCAATTAAGAAGTATCAATGCAGTCTAATCAGCTATAGGAATAAACATTATAAAAAAAACATAGCAAACTAAAGGGGTGACACGAATGTCAGATGGGGGTTTTAGTTTGCAATTATCAACTACAAGCAGTCACAAATAATTTGAAATACCAATAGGGAGAAGGATTTTTTGGATGTGATCGATTATAGGCAAATTCGATATATGGGTAATTGAAACTACTAGTAAATAGCTAAATTTCAGTGAGTAGGCTAGAATATAAGGGAGATAGCTTTCTCTCGAACAACAACCCCGAATGAGGTGATTTCTTTCAAACATCAACAAGCATGACAATGAAGAACAACCCACACCTTAATTCATCTACTATTTCAAGCTAGATGGGTAAGATTGGGTTTAGGATTCACTCTCTCGAGCTAAACCCCGCTCAACCCAATACCCACAAATCATCAATCAATAATCTTAGTTCTAAAACCTCTCTCTCAAGCAAGCCAAGAACACAAAGATAGAACAGCATTTGAAACTACAATTCATAAATTAATCCTCAATTAATGATTAAACTCACTTCAAAATGGCATTTAAACTAGTAATTAACAATATCCATAAACTAATTCAACCCATAATCACACCACAAGAATTGGGTTTTAGCCGAAAATCATAAAAAGATAAAAACAATTACCAAATAGATTAGCCATCAACTAGGTAAGGGGAATTCAAGCTTTACAATGCTCCAATTCGAAGAAAATTTGAAACCCACTTGCAAAATCTCCAAATTGAGTCTCAAAACTTTCAAGTTTACTTAGAAATTTCAGAGAAAATTGTTGTTGACTAAAATGGGTTAAAAATTTGATGATATATTAATGTTCAAAATGTAATTTATAGTTGCCGAAAATAAGCCACAAAGGACTACTCGGTGAAGTAAGTCGGGCTCGTCGAACCACTCGGCAAGCCGCCCTTTGACCTCTTCCATCACCTTTTCACCTTAGCACTCAGCATCCTTGAAGTCTGTAACTTTGGGCGATCAATCTTTGCTTCGCGGAACTGCTCGGCGATTCATCAACTGCTCATTTTCGTCGCCGACCAGGTTTCTTCCTTCAAGGCTTGGCACGCTGGAACTTTAGGTAGTTAGATGAGCCACTCAGTGACATGCCAAGTGCTCTTGGCGATCTTCAGGCTCGCCCTTCTTCATTTCTTCAGCTTGTTTTATTCCTTTTTTCCTGTTAGTATCCTTGCTTTGTTCCTTAATCCATATACATGAGAATAAAGTACTAACATAATTTTATGGCACAAATTAAGCATTTGAGGACACTAACTCTATAAAAACAAATCCCTAAATGAGTCCAAATCCAGGACTCATCAGGTTGTCTTGAATATTGTGCTTGATGACACCTAGAACTTGCCCCGTTAGCCAATTGATTGATTGAAGCAAGCAATTGAAATGATCTTAGGAAAAAGTTTTGAAGAGTGAACCAAATTGATAGTACACCTCTTTGTAGCCACCTTGTGAGAAGAGTGAATCTTGCTTGGCACCTTTTGAGCCTATCCTTTTCTTTGGAAGAAACCTAAACAACTTTGACCTCTTTGTCCCATCACCTTTCATCTTCATGAAGTATTGTTTCATTTGAATAGCCAACTTAGGCAAAAATCTTAAGTTGGGTGTGTTGTAAAAAATGAGGAAAGTCAAGGAGTGTAAATAATCCCCCTTTGATGGATTGTTTTGAAAAAGCCTCTATGTAAAAAATAAAATAATAAAGGTGAAAATGGAAAAAAACTGAAAAAGAATAAAGTTTGTGAAATAAGTGTGTGAAAGGAGTAAAAGAAGTGGGGTATCCAATGAGTTTTGCATAAATGAATAATAGGGTGTATTGTGAACATGTTAGAAGTGTGAAAGAGAAGGAGAAAACGTCAATTGCAAGCCATACTTCATGAAGGGGAAAACCACTAAACCAAAATGACATACCTTTTCACTCAGCCCCATTACAAGTCTTGAAAGACCTTTTTGATCTTGAGAGAGGCTAAAATAATGTTGGTTGGAAAATAAGGCCAAGCCTATGGGTAGAGTCATGCATGTGTTCATCTTTGGGAGCGTGAGAGTTATCTTTGATTCTGAGATTATAAAATATTTATAAATCTTGTGTGAGCATGGAGTCATTCTTGGTGTGAGGGCATTTGAATGTTTTTGTTGAGCTTGAACTTGCATTTGAGGCAAGCATTGTGAGCTTGAGACTATTTGATAATGGTTAGTCACAATTTGAAACTTAGAGTGCACACTTGAACATTTTATGTTTAGTTTGAACCTCTTGTGTGCATTTGTGTTGAGTCTTCAGTAGCACTATTTGTAGACGTCCTTGTTGAACTGATTGATCTTGAGTTTTACTTGAGGACAAGCAAAAATTTAAGTTGGGGGTGTTGATCAGTCTTCAACTTATTTAGGACTTTGTTTTGATAGTTTTATTGCCCTCAATGCCAAATTTATGAGCTAAAATGATGTTTTAAATGCTAATGTGCAGAGCAAAACGCAAAAGAGCAAAGCAGGGACATCAATGGACAGAAGAAAGAAGAAAGGTAAAGTTGATGACCGCCGAAGACACTTGGAGACTCACTGAGTAGTCCCTTCACTCGCCTAAAGTCACAGCGTCCCAACCCTTGAAGAAGAGAAAGTGTGTGAGGTAACATACCCTTCGGGGAACCGCCGAATGGTTTGGCGAAGGAGGCTCAGATCGCCTACTATTATAGTATGGTTGGTAAAGGCACAAGCAAAATGGTGAATTACCGATCAGGTCGGTAATCCCGACCTCGATCGTCCAATTTTACAACACTTAAATGGTGAAAATTCAAGATACAAAGGCGAGGAAAAAGAGTTTTTGGCGTGTCACGGACTGACTCGGCGACACTCAACTTATACCACCGAACGACCCAGAGGCCAGATTCTAAGAAAGTATAAATGTATTTTTAAGAAAAGATCAGAGCATCCTACTATTTGTAAACACTCATTCTTTGAACGAAAATGTTATTCTTTCTTAGTTTTGAAGTATTTTTCGAGTAATTTTGAATTGATTTTTGGAATTGAAGCTACATTGAATCATTGTAAGGACTTGAAGATTAATACGCACCTATGAAGAAGGTAATTGGTATTGACTTCTTGCTTCTTATGATGTGTAGCTAAAAACCCCACTCTTGGGGGAGTGATTATGTGATAGTTGTCTAATTTAGCTTATGGGTGTTAAGGATTATCGATTTTATTGTTGTTTTGAAGTGAGTTTGATTTATAGATGAGGTTCAATTTATGAATTGTAGTGAACATTGCAATTCTAATAAGCAATTGTAGTGATTGGGTTGTTGTGGGTTCAGCTCGAGAGAGTGAATTCTATAATGTATTCTAACTATCTAGCTCGAGAGAGTAGATAAAGTGAGGTATTAGGCCGTTTATAGTGTTAATCTTGTCGAGGTTCGAGAGAACTCGTTTGAATCGTAATAGTTGTTTGAGAGAAAACTATTGCATCTAAAGTGTAGCCTACCCGCAAAGATTTAGCAAACTTTAGTAATCACCGATCACCCATTTAGCGAAGTCTGCAATTATTCGGTCACACCCCAAAGTACCCCTTAATTACTTGATTACTCCCCTGTTTTTCGTAATTGCTTTAGTTGCTAGTTGACATACCTAATCCCCCATCTGACATTCGTGTCGCCCCTTTTACTTATTTAATTGAATTCTATAATTTCTATTCCTATAACAAATTAGACCACTTTTATAACTTCATAGTTGAATTTTAACTTGTAACGATCCCTCTGGGTTCAACCCCAACTCATTTGTTGGTTTTATACTAGATTACGATAGTCTACACCTAGTATTGGATGAGGTGTAGTTGAGCGTTTATCATTGCTCCCTACTATTGATATTATTGGGCTCAAGATCCATGTACCAATCAAAGGCATTTTCTTTTAGAGAGCGGACAAACTGCTTGACAAGATGGTCTTCATATGTTCCAGCATTATTACATGTCTCCACAAAGTGTGCAACATGTTGCTTCGAATTTCCTTTACCCACAAATTGTTGAAATTTGTGAGGTTGCTAACCAACATGTATTTTAAAGTTATCAATTCTTGAAGTGTATGGTTTGGCATACTTATGAGAAGACTTGGTGGAAAATTCATACTTATCTTTGATTGTGCCTTCAATGAACTTCTTCAAGCGATAGAGTGGTATCATTCCTTAAGTACTCCCTTGTCGGAGGTTAATGAACTCAAGCACCTTGGATTCCCTCATCTCAAGGGGAAAGAACCTATCAAGAAAAGTGGATTTAAACTTCTCCCAATCAAGAGGACCTTCATTTTCCGGTCTCCCTTCTTTCCATTGGTTATACCACATTTAAGCCACTCCTTTTAGTTGATACATGGCCAACTTCGCATTTTCCACTGACGTGACTTCCATGATCATCAAAACCTTTTAGACCTCATCAATAAACTCTTGAGGATCTTCCTCAACTTTAGAACCATGAAACTCCGGAGGATTCACCTAGTGAAGTCCCTCACTCTTGAAGCCGCCGTACTCACATTTGGGTTCACGGGAACCGCAATCTCTCTATTGGCTTGGGCCGTCACCTCTTGAGCTAACACATACAAAGCAGCCCTAAACTCCGCATTTGACACTTGTTCGGCTAAAGGATCGACTGAAACTTGAGGAACTTGGGGAGGAGTTTCTTGTTCCTCATTCTCCTTCATTCCTTCTAGCATAAGCTCTTCGGGTAACCATATCCTGAAGAACATAGGATAAGGATTAGGAGAGAGACTTTATAGTGTTAAACTCTATCGCACGAATTAAGAGTAATGAAAGAAGTGGAGTTTCTTAATCATCTTGTAGCCTCTCATTCATAAATGTGGTGCGCTTCATACTTATGAACAAGACTCTACTAGACGCGTCTTATGAGACATCCTAGGACCATTCTAAATGTTGTGCTCTGATTACCAAGTTTTTCACGACCCAGGGGTACCCCCTAGATGTAACATGGCATATAGAACCCTGAAGGACTCCATACAATCCACTTAGCTCTCATAACATAAGAAATAGAACAATAAGAGTAAAACAATAGTCCAAGTCCAAAACATTTTATAAATGAAAGCGGAAGTCTAAAACACGTGCCTCATCATAGCCATCTAATACAATAGAATGAAATTGGGCCTAGCCCATTCATCATGTTCAAAAGATAAATAGATGAAAGAAACTAAAACAATGACACCGTCCTCAAAGCATAAGGACTCACCATAGCTCGGAAATCTCAAACTCAACCACTAGCCACAAAACTGATGACCCTGACTGTCGGACCCTACATTTGGGGAAATTTAGGCAAGAGTATGTGTTAGTACAAAATAATGTACCAAGTATGATAGTCATGCATAAAACAGTTAAATCATGCTAAAAGGGACATTTAATTTATGACATGTAATTGACCAAGCTAAAACATGATATGAAAGAGTTATAAAACATAAGTCATAAAACCAAGGTCAATGCAAGCTAACTTCATCTTTAAAACCTTTGAAATCATATGCGATACTTCTTGAAGTAACCTTAGTTTATTATTAATGTGGGAAATTAGCCTTAACTGACATAGAGACCATGTGAGCTATAACATGATCCCCAGTGTCTCCCACACCGAAAAGGGTTGTCCTACTTACCAAGGTAAGGACCATGAACTTCTAGCTTAAGTGGATCCACTAGCTAATCAACCTATGGGGGCACATAGTTAGGGGATAAAGAGATTGCTACTAGAAACCCGGCCTCTTCTACGGGAGAGCTTCCATCTCATGAGATTACTTCTAGAAACCCAGCCTCTACTCAGGGGAGCTTGCATCTCATAAGCAATATCCTCTCGGTGCTAAGAATAAATCCTAAAAAATAGTTATTAAGTCTTAACTTATCTCATAATCCATGGAAAGATGTCCTTGAACAACCAATCCAAGCTAGTTTCTTTAGGATAGCTTTTACTCTTTGATTCAATTAGATGAGAAAACCTTTCAACATAAGAATCCTTTCTATGTGATTAAACCTTTCACATCATGCTAGTTATGTTTATGAGAATGTCCTTTCAATAACACAACAACAACATCATCATTGGTACTTTACTCTCAAAGCACCCTTAAAACAATTGCATCGATTTCATAAGAAAATACATAAGTCCATAATTTAGCTCTTGAGGTTCAAGACCCACTTTCAATCATCAATACTTAGAAAAACATGGGTTAGATATAGATTTCATCATAAATACATGTAAAGCTAGCAAAACATGCTTAATTTCATAAAACTCTTCCTTAAAGATCAAAATCCCACATCATATAGCTCATAACTTTGAAAACATGAGGGTTACATGGGTTCATGGGGAAATCATCATATTTCATCAATTCATGCACAAAAGATCATAATCCATTCATTTAAATCAACATTGAAGAGAACCCATGATATTGACGAAACCCCTAACTCAATTGGGGAATTCTACCTTTTGAAATAGAGGAATTTGGGAACTCCATGGATAAAAGGAATCCATGGATGAAAACCATCATACCTTGAATCCAAAAGCTAGTCTTCAATGGAGGAATTGAGACTAGACCTTGATCCTAGCTTGAATCCTTTCTTCTTCTTCAAGTTTCTAGAGAGAGAAATATTTGGAGAGGAAATTTGGTCTTCTTTTAGATTCTTGAGAGAAAGGGTCTTAACTTGGGTAAATTTGAGAGTTGGATACTTATATAGGTCTTTAGATGAAGGATAAAACAATATAGTATCGAATTAAAAGAAATCTGAAAAGACACAAACGACCATGACTTATTACTAAAAACACTGCTCGTTGAGGCTCGCCGAAGGACACTTGGAGACTCACCAAATGGGCCCTTAGCTCGCCTAAATGTAACACCCCGTAGTTTAGTAAGTCAACTAGAGCTTGACGTGAGGGTTAAAGTCGGGAATTTAGCTTCCCATACTTAGAATGAAGGGTTTAGGTTTAAAACGTCAAGGTACGACTCCCCAAGGACCAACCAAAGTTCCTTGAGAAGGAACCTAAAACTACCCAAGAAACTGCCCAAAACAGTCCACTCACGATTGAGGACTCACGGGCACTAGGTGGACCCACGCCCCGTGGGTGAGGTGTCGTGGGTCATGACCCCAAAAATCAAGCCAGAGAACCCTATCCATGGATGACCAGCACGGACCGTGGGTGGACCCACTGCCCGTGGACGTGGTCTCATTGGTTGGGGGCAGTGAAGTCTTAAGCCAGTTAAGTTAGAGGGTTAAGGGAAGGTTCTAGAATTAATTAGTTATTAAGTGATGTCATTTTAACCTAGATTAGACCTACTATATAAAGAATTTATACCCTTAATTAAGTGATTCCAAATCATTATTTCAACTCACCAAAAAGAACCCAATTTCCTCCAAGAAATTCTCTCCCTAGAAAGTGAAGAAGAAGAAGAAGAAGAAGGGTTCAAGCTAGGTCAAGTCTCCATTGTTGCGAGCTTTGTAAGGCTTTATAATCAAGGTATGTAAGGCTTTATAATCAAGGTATTTTAGCTTATTCATCCATGGATTCTTCCATCTATGGACCCCCCTATATTTCCCCTAATTGTGAAGATGAAATCCCCAATTCAAGTTAGGGTTCCTTCCAAAAAATTTGGTTTAGTTGAGTATGAATCCAATTGAGTGGATATTGATTGTTTATGATTGAATTAGTAGTGAATCATGATATTATGATGATATTATGTGTTTTCCATGGTTAACCCTAGTCTAATTGATGAAATTGAATATTGTGGGTTTGTGCCTTGTGAAGTGAAATTGAGGATTCATAGGTGATCTTCTAGAATTGATGATATATATAGTAATTGTTAAAGAATAGAAGTGTGTAAACATTAATTGAATTAGATTAAATATTATATGATGGATCATGATTAGTAGTGATTGAGATTGAGCCTCTATGATGAGTTATGACAATAATTGCTTAAAGATGAGGCTTGTGACTAGAATGTCTTGTGATCTAGGTATGAATGATAATTGTAAGAGGTAAAGCTTTGAGAGTAAGGCTTGTAGTAATGAATGTTGATCACTAGGGCTTTGAGAGTAAAGCTAATATGATGAATTATGTACGTTAAGGCTTTGAGAGTAAAGTCTAGATGAGAATAGAAGACTAATGGATAGAATTGTGGTAGAAGGCATTTACCTACATAGTCTATCTTATAAATGCTTGAATGTATGAAGTGATAGAATCACTTGAACATGGATTGATTGTCAAGGGCATCCTTCCATGAGACATGAATGTTAAGTAAGACTTAATAAGTAAGCTAAGGGTGTATGCTTGACCCCAAGTAGATATTGACAATGAGATGAAAGTCCACATAAGGTAGGGTCTGGGCTCCAAGTTGAAATGAGAACCACACCTAGTTGATGTCCGGACTATCCAAGGTAAAGAGGGAACTCTCACATAGTAGAGTCCGGGTTTTCCCAAAATTAGGTCTCATGAGATGAAGCCTTCACCTAGTGGAGTTTGGATTTCTAGTAGCAATCTATGTATCCAATGAACTAAGACATACTTGAAGAAGTATCTCGAAGTGTTCAAAAGCATTAATGAACTAAGACATGATTAAAGAAGCATCTCATAGTGTTCAAGGTAATCATGAACTAAGACATGCTTCAAGAAGCATCTCCTAGAGTTCAAGAGAAATAATGAACTAAGATGTACTTAATGAAGTATCTCATAGTGTTAAAAATAAAAATGAACTTAGACTTACTTAAGGAAGTATCTCATAGGGTTCAAATTAATGAGGAACTAAGATATGCTTAGGGAAGTGTCTCATAGTGTTCTAAGGTTTTATGAGAGGGAATAGTCTCCAACCAAGAAGTATGAGTATGATGACCTAAATGAGTACTTAGTATGGGTAGTATTATGGGGTCTTATCTATGCATTGCACAAGTATGACTAAAGGTTACCTAAGAAGTTTCTCCTATGTTAAGAGGATTTGAGTATGGACTATGCTTATGAATATGTGGTATTTCCTATGTTATTGGATTATGCCTTATGTTGACTTATGCTCATATTATGCCTATGTTGGAGATTATGCTTATGATTATGTTATTGTCTCTTATGCTTATGACTTATGTTTTATGTTGGCTTAACCTTGTGTTATGCTCTTATGATGTTATGCTAGCTAACTTATTTAGTACATTTTGTTCTAAGCATACTCTTGCCTACATTCTCATCAAATGTAGGGTCCGGCGATCTTGAGTTCCATCTTTGAGGCTAGGTTGCTAATAGTGCAAAGGAGTTGAATATTTGGTGAGTCCTCATAGCATCGAGGATAAAAGCCACCATTACCTTTATGTCTTTGTTTTATGTTTTAGACTTTTTGTATGGGCTGCATCCCAAGAGTTATTCAAGTTGTATTAGATGGTTTGAGACAGAGTGTTAAAGACTTCCGCTTGCTTTTATAAAAGACTTTGATTGTAAAGAAAAGTTTAGAAATTTCCGCATCATTTCTATTTACTTTATGTTATGATATGCTAAGTGGCTTGTGTTAGGTCTTTCGGGGTCTAGTACGCCATGTTACGTCTAGGGTGTACCACTGGGTCGTGACACTAAAATTACAGTAAGCCGTCCTAGGAGGCATACCACTTTGGCGGTGGTGGAGGGACCTTGGCGAGGCGCCGACTGGAACGGCCAGCCTGACTTGGCTCGCCTTAAATTACAGAATGCAGGTCATCATGGATCAAGCCAAAAGGCGAGGAGATTCCACTTGGCGGATCGCCAAGTCGACTCGGCGGATTGCCTAGTCGACTAAAAGTGAGTACTTTCCCTTTTCTAAATTTGGGATGTTACATGCATATACATGACATGATAAAACATTACATGATAAAACATGACATGATAACATGATAACTCCGAAAACATGATAATGCAATAACCAAGTAAACATAACATGAATCTGATCATATGATTTCATAAAACATAATACATGGTCACTCATTCTTCTTTAAATCATAATCATAATTATAATATGTGTGATAATAATATGATTATGTGGGAGATACCGTTAATCGATATAAATCATGTGAGATATAACATGAATTTCAATGTACTTCTCCAACAGAAAAGAGAGTGTCCTACTTGTCAAGGTAAGGACATTAATTATGAGCTTAGGTGGATCCACTAGCTAAAGTCCAATCATGACATAACCTACGGGGCACATAGTTTCGGACCTAGGTAAACGCCACTAGTCCAACTTGGTGCTAAATAACACCCAACGGAAAACATGCATAATCATACTCATATTCATAATCATAATCTTTGAAATGATAAAATATAGTAATATTGAATCATTCATACAGAGTCTCACAGTCATAAGAATAACTCCTTTAAAATTATGATCTTATAACATACTTATAAGAGACTTTAATCAAACGCATCTAAAACATGATATTCATTCATAATGAGAGGTATTTCAATTGAAAGCCTCATATTTCATATAAACTTGATGATACTTTATTTGAAAGCATCCTTGATTCATAAAATCTTTCATATCATAATGCATGCATATCAACATAACTTAATTCATGATGATAAAATACTTGCACAGCATGAGTTCATTAAAATATCGTTGAAAACATTGAGTTTTAATCAAATCATGCATAATAAGATCAATCATGATGAATAAAATTAAAATCAATTGAACCCATAAGAAAATCATGAAACTCTAGAATTTGGGTAAGAATCATAAATAAGAATTTGAAGAAAAACTCTAGAATTTGGGTAAGAATCATAAATAAGAATTTGAGGTTTCTTGGGACTCAAAGGGTGGAGAAGAACTATATATTAGTGTTACATGTTGTATTCAATCACAATTCAATTGAATTAATATCAAAAACCACATGTAAGGTTATCAATATGTTGCGACATATGACCTATCTGTGATAATTTCAACACAAAATTGACCATATGTTTCAACAAAGTATACATATGTTGCCACATATGTCAATTTAATGGAGGTATTAATTGATAAATTAAGTAATTAAAAAGTCATATTAGACCATATGTTGCAATATGTAAGTCATATGTTTCAAAATTGAGCATATGGACCAACACATTGAGCAATATATTAAAACTTTTTGTCACTTCAGTGAGCATATGGACCAACAAAATATACATATGTTGCCATAGATGCCATATAACTATATAATAAGGAAAAATAACAGAACTGATGGAATAAGAAAAAATAACAGAACAACAGAATATAGGGATATACATACATTAATATGCCAAGCAAAACAAACAAACTTCATCGTCAAAAATTTAACTATATCTAAATTCAGTTCTAATAAATTTAACTACATAACAAAACTGATGCAATAGGTTCATTGTCCAACAATGAGTGTATGACGCAAAAATTTAACTACATAATCTAGTTCTAAATCATAGCTACATAATTCACAACAAATATCATCTTCATCGTCACTTCCCTTGGGCCAGCCTTTCTTGCGAAGGTTTTGCTCATGTTGATAAACAGTGCAACAAATGGGTCCTTGTCCCAAAACATAAGGTTTTGACACCCACATTCTACCTAAAACTTGTCGTAAATTATGTCGACGTGTCCTGATTTTCGGTGGCTCCATTTATTTCATGTTGGCAATGAACATTAAGCCTTCTTGCATGGATTCACTGCCCTTGAAGATTGAAATTATGGCAAGGGCATATGATGAACCAATGTGGCCTATGTCTGTTGCATGTGTAAGTTATATGTTACATTATATGACTATTTTGTTGCGATAAATAAATCATATGTTACAACATGTAAGTCATATGTTGCGAGATGTAAGTCATTTGGTTCAACATGTGATTTACCTATCACAACATGTTAGTCATATGTTCCAACATATACCTTTTTTTGTTGCGATTGATAAATCATATGTTGCAACATGTAAGTCATATGTTGCGAGATGTAAGTCATATGTTGCGATATTTGATTTACATATGACCTTTCTGTTGTAACATAAGACTATCATCAATTCCAATATCTTAAGTTATTCAACACGAGTCAACTATTGCAACATATATAACCATCAGTTGGAAATGCGAATGTAAATTATTGAAAAAATTGCAGGTATATCGAGATGATGAATAATTTAAAGAACTATTAATTTTACTTACCAAACAGTGGTGTGTAAATACAATCACTTATGAAGTAATGACAATTGATATAGAACGAAATCTGGTCCATTGATTAGGTAAATCTGATTCAAGAAGAAGAAGCAAAAGGAATAGCAGTCAAGAACAACAATGTACGAACAAGAAGAAGAAGAAGAAAAAGATGAAGAGAACGGGAAGAAAGCAATCGAGAACAAACAAGAAGAAGAAAAATAGAGCAAGTAACCTTAATCCTTAATTTTTATTTCCCCTTTTGGATCCCTGACTTCCCTCCATTTTTGGTTAAATTAGGTTTTAGTCTTTTATCCTTTTACCTTTCATTTAATACAATGGACCAAACTGTCAACTTAAAAACTTGTAGGCAACTCCCACACATGTCTCATAAATCCTTAATCCTTAATTTCATAATTGTCACCTACACTCAATTAAAACAACTTGTGTCACCACCATTTACTTTTGAAACTTTAATGTCACCCTTAATTCAAAATCCCCAGTAAGTTGATGTCATGATGTAGACATCGAAATTTTGTAGCATTCTACAAGATGAGTTCTATTTCAGTTAGGATTTTTGGAGGCAATTCTACTCTAAGCCGTAACTCATATCTACTATATAAAGGGTAACATAGACATCTCAAATATTCATAAATTCATGAGATATTCATAAAGAGATCAAGATGTGTCCTCATGCGTTCGAGAAATATGCTACTAACAACTCTCGAATCAGAGAAAAAATACAGAGAGACGAATCAAGGAAGCAAAAATATGCTACTAACAACCCTCGAATCACAAAGAAAATACAGAGAGAAGAATCAACGAAGCAAGAACCCTCGAATCACATAGGAAACACAGAGAGAAGAATCAAGGAAGCAATGCTTGCCTAGCCACCATCACACAAGGAAGGAACAAATTTGTACCCACAATGTTTACTAATAAAATTAAGTTCTTTGTATTTTATTTGTGATTGCAATCTATTTTTTTATCACTTGTAAAATTAGTTGCAAAAAAATGGTCTCTTAGCTAGCGTTTAGCCCCAAATTTCTAAATATTCTTGACAAGTCATTTTTGGGTGAAGTTTTAGGTGAAGTTTCACCATGCGTTTGACAAATCATTTTCTTTACAAATCCCAAATTCCTAAGAACACAACCGAGTACAATATCTCTGAGAAAATTAAAACAACTTTTAAGTGGATATGATTCAGTAGAAGAGATTTTGTCACAACAGTCATCAATCTCAGCACCAACTATAAGAAACAGAAACAACTCTATACTCGAAGCCATTAGCGGCCTACTAACAACTGACTGCTTATTGTTTGAGGATGTACTAATTACAAGTGCATGAGGTACAAAAGGCATTTCCTAACACTCACCTTTTACTACCGTCTTACCAAGAAATTTCTACAAGCATGATAAAAGATCAGTAGTGTTTACACAATCGTCTATGTCATTTAATCATCATCCTCACTAATCAAACAAAACGAGAATGGGGAAAACTTGTATCCGTCTCCCTCATAGAACTTGTTCTGGAATTCTACCCAATGAAGACGCAAAGCATGTAAGAATGCACTTAGAGTTTCCATCACTAGTAGCACACTGACAGTAGCAAATATAAATACCACTATGCCAATGATAAGTATGATGAGATTATTGTACCTGTAAGAAAGCATAGGATACACTAGATGTCAGGTCAAGGAAATGGTCTCTTGCTCAAAGAGAAAACAAGGATAATAAACTCTCCAGTTCATAGTTATGGGCAAACAAGGAAAAACCTTACCCCATTGCGAGAAGCAGAACTTTGTCATAGAACACACTTGACAGTTCTGAATGTGCCAAACTGCACAGAAACAGAAACATAAAAATCATATACCTTGATAAAAAGAACAAATCTTTAATTACTAGTTAAGGACTAAACATAGGTAACATGAGAACCCTTAGATGATCACCTTCGGGCTACATATATGTATTCTCAACAGCTTCTATCAAATACAATGATCTCCTCTAGACTCGTAGGCTCTACAGCTAACAGCTTACAGCTAAAACTTGAAAGCAAACTGAGAAAAACTGTCAAAACTTATTCAAAACATCCAGACTGCTATAAGATCAATCATGATTCATGACCTTCAAAGGGCACATCAAATTATCATCAATCAATCAATAACTCCTCGACCCCCACACTAATTGGATCAATTATATGAATCTGCTATACCATTCTGCTCTATTAGCATCTATTCAACTCATATACTAAATAATCTGTCTTTATAGGCAAATTAAACATTCTCTAAAACTGGCACCTATCCCCACACTAACATATAGGCTGTGACCAAACAAAAAAAATACCCATGTCAAGCACCTAACCTAATGAGACTATAACAACCAAAATTAGTATGGACTATGAATCCTTGTGTTCCATGCTACGAGTATCCTGAGCAGCTTCTATGATATAGAATTATCTTTCACAGGCATTTGCTTTACAGCTAAAAATGGATAGCAGAATAGATATCCTGACCAGCTTCTCTCATATAAAATGATTTCTTACAGGCTGATTTGGTTTACAACTGAGTGTTGATAGCGAATTGAGAAATGTCAAATTCATTGAGATCAAGCCTACAGGATCAATCCAACCGTCATAAATCAGACTTCTTCTTGAAGCTTATTTCATAACTCTTGAATAGATGTGTCAACAGAAGAATGGTTCAAATAGAAGAGTCAATTATTTTACCTAGCATCCAGAGGATTTAAAGATGCCAAACTGTTCAAGATTCTCAAAGCATTATTGACAAAAGTTGAAGATCTATCATTCAATCATTCTGGTTTAGCTCCTTTCGAAGCATACACAGACGTTTGCAACACAAAAAATAAATAAATCAGATGAAATGATTCTCTCCATTACTTTTGCTTGTATCAGTCATACAAAATCAAAGTTTATCAGTAAAACTTTCATCCCTGTTAATCTGAACTTTGACTACTTTCTAGAGTAAATACTGATCAAACATGCAGTCATTGACTAATTGTGTACTAGTCTTTTGAACATCTAACTTCAAAACCAAATACTTATCAACAGAGGTGAGTTTGTACTTTATACATTTGCAAGACAGGAGCAGTTATCAACTTGATATATACGTTCTTACTTCAAACTTCAAAGCTGGTAGATACACACCTGAGGGCCCATAGACGCAGGTATGAAGCTGTATTAGAGACTGCTCCAAGTACAAATTCTATTGTATGTATGAGCTGATGTACAAAAACTTCACTGAAATCAAATTCTTCATGTCCATGTGAATGATAGTGTGTCTCCAACTCAAACGAGTCATCAGTGCTTTCAAGCATTGCATACAATTGACCTCGATGCCTCTGGAAATTCATGATGTGATAATAAAAGTTCATGGAAGAAGAAGAGCAATACTGGAGAAAATAAGTACCGCCAAATTTTTGGCTGAATTTATAGAGTTTAGACATACTTCCTCGTGTTGTTTCTTTAGAAGAAATGGCTTTGGAAATAACATCCATGGTACGGCAACAAGTGCAAGTGATATGAACAAAAGCTGGATCAAAAGAGAAGATAACAGATATTAGAGATGGCCTCTTCTGTAGCATGTTAGATGCATTTATAATTTAAGAAAAATGAAACCTGGAGGTATTTTTGCCCAGGAAAAAGCTGGTTCTCGCCCAAATCATCAGTAGGGCTTAGAAACATGTATATCATTACGTGGTACAGATCAGCTTGAGAACCAGTGCACCATTTGACAATAATAAGAAGTGAAAGATAGCCAAAGAGGCTGTTCAGAAATATTATCTGGGGGACAAACTGATGCCTGAAAAATACATGATAATAAGTATAATTGCAGAGTGGCACACTAAATTCCAATAGCACATGAATACTTTACACACATTCAAGGGTAGAGATTAACAAGAACTGAAAATGTTGATACAATAGAGGCAAAATGTTATTTATAACTGTGAAATGTCCCGAGACACAACCAAGGAAAGAGGCATGTAATCTGGCTTACCAGACATTCACGTTATTTTGAAAAAACTTTGCGTTGAAATAGCTTAAAATGATTCCAAGATTCATCTGAGCTACACCTAGTAGAATTGACATCTTCATCTTCAAAGAATTCAGAAATGGTAATTCGCTGCGTGAACCATGCCACTTAGGATCCACACCAAATGGATAGGCATCGCGGACCTTGATCAAACCTGTTATAGTGGCATCCCTTCAACAAAAATAACTGGTTCAAGGATTGGAATTGGAGCAATGAAGAAAACAATGAGAGCCTGAACTACTACTTCAGCACCTACCTGCAGGAAGGATCACGACAACCATAAGCTGATTGCCCAAATATTTCAAAGGGGACAGAAAAAAATTCGTTATATATGAATCCTGTATATATCGAAAACAGAGCCATCATCATAATAATGTAGCGACCGCCAAAAGTCATCTCCATGATGTCGCCAAGCTTCTGTTGAGATAAATCAAATTGAATGAGCCTACAATGCTCATAAAACTTATTAACTGAATACAAAGTCTATAAAACATGATTTATCAGTGATGCCAAGTCAACGATGCACAACCAGCTCTTAATCTTTCCTGAGCAAAACATAATTTTCCAATAAATTAGCAATCAAAGATGGTACAAATAGGGACAAAGAACTGTAAAGACAGATGCATATAACAGCTGGATATTTTTCAGAAAAGAACTTCGGCACTGACCTGACCAGAGAGCTTCCTCTCCCGTAAGATGAAATATAATGTCGCAAGAAACAAGCATATACCATGTCCCCAATCTCCAAACATGACAGCAAAGAGGAATGGGAAAGTTACTACTGTGAAAACAGCAGGGTTAACTTCCTGATATTTTGCAATCCTATAATGAACCACAGACAAGAGGATCTCTAAGGAAGTGTAGATGCCATAGTACTCCAGTCAAATAAATAGTTAAAAAAGCAAAATATTGTCCTGCAAGAGACCACTTAAAAACGACTTTCTCTCATGGTCATGGTAATAAAGATGAGGAAATCAAGTTGCTAGCACAAGAAATGTTGAAAACTGGATGTCATAACCTATGATGCTCTGTCACAAGGATAAGCAATCAGAGGAAACCAGTCAACTGTTCTTTTGTTGTCAACATAAATCTGTGTGTTTATATTTAAATATGTTAAATCAGGAAAGAGACAAGAGAAAACTGTGATCTGTACACAGAAGGAAAGAAGTTAGTGGGGTGCGGGAGAATGCCAAACAGAGCAGTAAATTATTTTCGCCGACATAAATGAAGAAGCAAAGTTCTTTCTGATAGTGAATGGCAACTATCAAAGATCACATAATGTTTTGTTACACATTATTCCTTCAATTTTACCTTATATGAGCACATTGAATATTAGACTTAATTGTATATATGAGTAGATCATATATTGAGCAGATTTAACCGTCTGAAAATCAACCTGTATTGGTTTTAAAAATCAGTGTATTCAGACCTTTAGTTTTCTGGTTTTGTTGAAATTTTTAGGGACTCCAATGCTTTGAGGTGGGTTCAGATTTTTGCATAATGCACGAATCAACTCAGAGAAAATTTTATGTATTTTAAAATTATCTTTCCAAAGTAATAGCTCCCTATGCAGTTTATGGCTGCACACTGAAAATCTGAAGCAATTACACCAGTATATGGAGGGAACGAAATTTGCAGAATTATAGTCCGCACAAACAACAAGAAATATCAAGTGTTTAATTGAGACCGAGCATCACAACTCAACTTTCAAGGAAGAAAATGTACTTCAATGAGTGGGTGTTCCTAACCTTAAATTCATTTTGAATTTCTTATCCAAGGATAAGTACTCACTTAGGATGTTAATCATGTATGTGGTTAGTTCAATCAGGAAAAATATCAAACAAAGTTACCTACTCTTAACGGGCAAAGCGAGCCCCTTTATTCTGAATTAAAGAATTCAAAATCAATCAAATCTACTATTACTCACCCATATGCATCAACAATATCTTGGAAGGCAGATGTAAATTTGTTTGTACGGAAATATGTAGGTGGCAATTCTGTGGTATGCAAGACCTGGAATATGGCCCCAACTTGTGAGTTACCATCCAAAGTTGCTCGATGCAATGCATTTTGTATCTGCAAACGTCCAAAGGAAGTATGTTTGACATTAGAAATTACATAATGAACACAAAACACAAAAGTAAATTATATCAAAAGGTGGGTGCACTGCACCTGGCTGGTGGCATAAACTGGACACCAGCCCTCACCCACAAGGCACTTCTTTGTCACATCAAAACTGAGCATATTTAGTGTATGGAAAATGAACTTCTCCTGCTTCACCTTCACAAGTAGAAACGGATGCAATTCAGAGACAATGTAACTCTTGTACACACGTCCAACCAACAAATTTGACCAGTTGAGTAATAAAAAAGTGTGGTTCCATTAAACTAATAGATGGCTAAGAGAAACATAAAACTTACCAGAAGGTTCCATTGGTCAAATTCATAACCAATGGTCTGTAAGAGATTTGCCCGGTGTAGCTGTCCGATGTCTACGGTGGTCTTCAACTCTGAAAGTTTTCCAGATACCTATGAGTAAAAATAGGGAAACAACTTGGTAAATTCAACAGAAATGCCAAGGTATATACCTTGACAAAGAATAGCTGCACATCTGGAGTAACATGTTATGGCAGAAATCCAAATTTTTTTTCAAACGACTGCTACTCGGAAAAGTTAACTGGTATAGAGAGAGAGAAAGTAGATGAATCATTTCCTTAACTTGCATCAATAGCTGATATGGTTCACTATTAGGTTACAGGCTTTATAGCAAACTGACAGGTTGAGTTATGCACGGATGAAGAATAGTCTTTTTCAAGATTAAGGATAAGTAGAGAAATATCTTTTGAATTGTGAACAAAAGATCAAGTACTATAGGGTAGTAAAACCATTCTAACAGATATATCAGAAATCCAAATGGATTTAATCCAGTTGAGTCTCATGTTCAAATATTTGTCATCAATAGCATATAAAAAAGTTTGATAAGCCAAGTTTGATGAAAATAACCTTCTAATATATTTGAGATCAGGGTATAAAAACTTAAACTAAATTTATGTTTGGTACTTTTAGATATTGCTTAAAGGAGATAATCATATACGACGAGTAACACTTATATAAGCAAGAATTCCTTTCTTTAACTGATATATAAGCAAGAACTGATTTAAGAGTTCAATAACTAGCAAACTGCACCAATCATATGGTTACGTTGATGTCCATCCACTCCAAGCATACACAACTAAACCCAAAAGGTAAATTTGTGGCATACCTCCGTTATCATCTCAAACTGTCTGCCTATGTCATCAGTGAATGGATACCGATTTGCTCCAAATGCATCGCAAATTTTTAATATCTTGTTCTTCGCCCTTTCTCCAGAGTAAAAGATAACAAACACATTTTTTTCAACCTAAAAACAAAAATTAATTAGCTCAGAGCACTTTAGGGATATGATTATCTTGGATCTCAATGAAAAAGAAATACACCCAACATGAAAGATAGGGGGATATCAGATACACAATTTGGTGTCCTTATATCCTTCTCCCTCCCAAGGAGGGTTCAGTAGTGAACTTTATACTCCAAACATCATAGCACTTATATCTTCTAAAATGAAATAGCTGGAAATAAAAACTATGAAACCCCAAATCTAAGCATCCAATTCTCAAAGCACAATAACTTTAAGCGCATGTTGTTCGGACTCTTCAAAAATGTCAGTGTGTGCATGTCGGATTCTCTGAAAGTAGTGCAATTTTGGAGAATTTGACATGGGTGCAGCATCAAAAGTGAAGAGACTGCACAACTTAGATTTAAGCATCATATGAGCCCCTCTCTATTTTCAATAAGTGAAGTACTGGAGTTAACCTCGCTGCCTGACAATGGATCCGTCACAGGATTTTTCACAACCACTTGCTTTAAAAATACATTTCCTCTGGTTGCACGGAAAAGAAACCTTTCAAAAGCCATAGATTTCTCTCTAGCAACAAGCCCACTGACAAATCCCAGCTTAACTTGTTTTGAAGGATCAGCAAAGGCTTCCTGTGTGAAAAGCAAACAAAGTATATCAATTTACAACTACAGTACCTCTACCAGAAAAATACAACACCACCAATATAGTAGTACCTGCTCTAACAACAGAGGACTATCAATTGATCTCTCGCCATGCATGTGCTCCTCCAGTTCTTTCTGTTGAGCTGTAGCACTGTTTTGAGCTGAATGGAAGAACTCACCAGCCTGATGGAACAAAAACAGCTTGTATTTAAAACATCTCTATTATAAAAGAACATAATGCTAGCCAAGCAGATACATTGTGCCAGATAGTTCTATGCCAGAGATACTTAGCATCAATGTAGCCTCACCTTCTGCAGAACAAGCTTATACTCGAGAAGCTCATTGTAAGAACGTTGAAGCTTTTCAGTATTAGTATTCATCTCTGCTAAATCAGCTTCGAGTTCACCAAGTTTGACCTTTCCATTTCCATTTTTTTTTTAAAAAAAACATGGCAACAATCAGAATCATGGTAACAGTGACAATAAAAGTGATATAGAGAAAATAGCATTCCATGGTGAGCCTTAAATACAAGTAGATAAAATAAGCAGACCTCCAATTCATCCAGATTTATATTTGGGCACATTGTGGTCCTTGTTGAAGGAGTAATCCCTGCCTTCGTCATTTGTTCCTTTAAAAAGCGAAGTTTACGTGCCATTTCTCCACATCTTTTAATCTGTGAAAGTAAACCCATGCATAAGTTAACTGAGAATATGTAAATAGAAAGTGAGTTGTATTGGTGCAAAGTTTATCTAAGCTGTGATGCTAGTGGTACTCAGGCAATGTATAAGAACTGAATGAGCATGTCTAGGAAATTGATCAAGTAGAAAGCCAGTGCTGATGAAATGCCTGGCCATTCTGGATTACTTCATTCAGATATTCAGATGAATCACAGAAAGAGGAAGACCACATCTGAATAACTTATAAAATCCTACAGGATACAGATGAAAAAGGTCATCTTTGTATACTATCAGATGAAAGTGGCTTGTTGCTTCCAATATGTTCTATCAAAAATAAAAATTAAATTAACCTGCTCTATTTTACCATGTTAATGACTTAGGAATCGTTTCGTTAGTGGAAAAAATTACAGTGAGATTTTGATGCGAGGATTATAACACTAAGATTAATAATCCCTAGATTATTTAGCACTCCCTCCGTCCCATTTTATGTGGAACCCTTTGACTTGACACGGTGTTTAAGAAAAAAAGGAAGACTTTGGAAACTTGTGGTCTAAAACAATCCTTGGATATTTGTGTGGTTAAGTTTCATTTAATCAAGGGTAAAAGGGGAATTTTAAAGTTAAATTGTTTCTAATTGTAGTAAGGTGATATTCTTTTTGGGATGAACCAAAAAGGAAAGGGTGCCACATAAAATGGGACGCAGGGATTAATAATGTTTTGTTTAGTTGATTGAGTTAAAATGAGTATATGGTGTATAGTCGAAAAAGGGAAGCACGATGCACTGAAGCTCTTGCTATGCATGGGGTCTGAGGAAGGGCCGAACCACAAGGGTTTATTGTACGCAACCTCTCCTTGAATTTCAACAAGAGGTTATTTTTCCACCTAAGTTGCTCGGACTCGGATGCGGGTGTTCGATGGGGATCTAGAGGTCGGATCCTTCATGATCTAATGTTTAAGATTCGGGGATATGGATCCATTTAATGGATACGGGTTCGGGGATTTGGCTAAAAGTAATTAAAATATCTAAAAATAGAGTTATAAAACCTAAATTATGAGATATTACGCGGAGAACTTGAGGAGAATCCTGGAAGGAGATTAAAGGAAAATGAGTGACATAGATATTTCTAAATATAAGGTATACCATTTTCTTCAATATCACCTTAGTTTTTGTATTGATTACATAAATCATTAAAACTGTCCAGACTTTCCCCATCGATTTTGGTCAAAGTACCCAAAATCGGTTGACCAAATCGGACACAGATCTTACACCCACACCCATGTCGTGTCGACACGGGTGCGGCACCAAAAATGAAAAGTTCAAGCAACTTAGATTTCCACGGCTTGAACATGTGACCTCTTGATCGGTCACATGGCAACAACTTAACCAATTACTCCAAAGCTCCCCTTCAGTATATGGTGTATAATTGAAAATAAGTATTTGGTTTGTAACCCAAAAACTTTGAAAAACTTTTAGTTCTAATTTTAATCTTGACTTTCTTAAAGGACTTTGGGAAAAGGACTTTGTGGAAAGAGTATTTGTCTTTTAATTGTTTTATCCCAGGATTACTTAACCTGACATTGTTATCCCACGTTGAATGTGGTATGAAAATGTGCCAAGATTATGGTCTAAAATAATCCAAGGATTAGTTAATCCCGAATGAAATATTTCAACCAATAATCCCACTTTTTTATTTTAGGATTACTTTCTTTATCCCTGATACAGAGCGACCCCTTAAAAGTAAAAGCCCCTAGACGAAGGGTGTAATCCAATGCATTGGTGGCCTCATTAGAAGGTTTATCCTTATATTATACAAGGAAAACATTATTAAGAAAATTCGAGCCAACAAATCCACACTCCAGATAATTTGCAAATCTGGTTCAAATCAAACGTGCTGCAATGACTATTACGGTTCCAATAGAAGATGCTAACCTAGTAATAAGCTAGAGACTGGATAACCTACAAATCAAATCACTAAAAGCCAGGGAGATGGTGCATCACAATTAACAGCCAACCAAAATTTCCACTTCAGTCTTTGCCTTACAGTTGTTGAAAGTCTATGGCACTCATGCATGCATTAACTCTATAGAGACAAAAAAATGTCAGCTAATAAACCAAATGGCATGATTTGTAATTACTCTTGTTTGCCTTAGTAAGCTTGCGTGCCACTCAAAGGTAGAAGTGGCTTTAAGTGTGAAGCGCAATTGAAGAACATGCTTGAGTGAACAATGCACAAAATGAAGGAAGAAAATTACATTTTACAAGAAAAAATAATAGAAAATTTGAAAAAGAAATTGCAATTGAGCACATATATGAAATAAAGGCGATGTCTATCTAGTTCAAAATCCATCTATTTCTAAGTCTAGCAGAAGATGGTGTGTTAAGCTTACAATTCAAATTTGGCGTGTAGATTTGTTGCAGTACTAAATTTATAATTTCCTTTCCTATCGCTGACACATTCATCCATAAAATTTTATGAGCAATAATATAAAGTTTTGACAACTATTTTTTCCTTTGATGTCGCCCTACACCAGTTTACTTTAGGTCCTATGTTTTCTAAAGAGTTTTTTCGTCATGTCAGAGGTTTATATGCTACTCGAAAATATAGAGAACAACTAAAAGCTTTTATTTCTATTTTTCATTTTGTTTTGTGTAGTATTGGACTGAGATGCACTGAAATGGAGCAATATAATTTGGTGTTGTTTTGTCGTTCTCTACAAGAAGAAACCCAGCCACATAATAATTAAATTCTTTAAACTACTTTACAATACGGTTGATTGGCTTGTTTTTATTGAGAGTATGCCTTACCACCTTTGTTGAAACGCCACCGAAGAGAAATTAAGCGTTTAACCTACATTGATAGTGATACAATTTGATAAAGAGTAACAGTGAAATGAAAGTATCAGAAAATGGCTGTAGACAGCCAAAATTTAACTAAACTTATACTTCAATTCCAAAATAAAATCAAAATGGTGTAAAAGAAGAACATAACAAGAATGATAAAACAAACCTGGGTTGCATATGTTCGCTGGAATGGGCTCTTTTCCACATTAAGCTGTAAAAAAGCATTATCAGGTGGAAATAATCATTCCTTTGTTCTAAGATTATTCAGCAACAGATGACAGACCCAAATAAAGTCTAGTGCATAATTAAGAAACATAAAATTCCACGAGAACTTGGTGATCTACCATCAGAAATCCAAGATCATCTTAAAAAGGAAAGCAGAAAGAAAGTAAAACCCATTAGGAAACAGAACTGATGCAGTCATAAATTGTTCCTCCAAGACAAGCTGATTGGAGAAAACATGCTTAGAATATAAAAAGCATAGTCACAGTTGCAGAAAGAATTGAAGCTGGCAATAGATTGATGCCTTCAAAAATAACTTGAAGGTGCACATAGGAGGCAAACTACATGACAGTTTCTTCCCACAAAATTTTCTGAATTACTAAAAGGAATTAAAAGGGGATCTTTCACAGCCAACATTACAGAAGTTACTCTAAGAGAACCAAATTTGCCTACTAAGAATCCTGAAAAAAACAACTCACTCCATTTCAAAAGATTGACATCATCACTTTTTGAGGAACCAAACAATTTCCTACTATAAATTGTCATACATTTTTCCAAATATTTCTCATAAAAAAAGAAAACAAATTTAAGCTATTTCTATGTATTTAAAAAAAAAAACTAAATCTTAATTCTAAAAACTAAGGACCTTAGAGTTAAGACTGAAAATGAGATGTTTCATGCCTCAATAGGATTTGTAAGGATAGGCCTAGCTCATTGGTGGTCGACAATCCCTTTTTGTCTAGAAGGAGTTTACTCGATTTGGCTTTGAAAGCCATAGCACCTAGTAAGAGCTTGGAGGTGCTTGAGATGGTATCATGCCAAGGCATTTGGATACTACATCACTGATTGAGACAGTCTAGGTTCTACTATTATTTTGCAAGTTCTAGTTAGGATTAGTAAGCTAAGGCCTAGAGCCCTTACTTGTACTCTTTACTCTGGGGTTTGTTTTATTTTTAATAAAAAAAACTAGCCAGAGGCACCCTACCTAGTGGATACACTTAAAAAAAGAAAGGAAGCCAGAGATAATTTGACTATCAGGTTGTGAGGGAGCTAAATGTGTTGAAGAGGGTTCAATTGAATCATCTACAATGGAAAATTAAATATTCACTTTTCTGAATTCCCTCGTTAGAATTACTAGTTCCACCACTGCTATAAGGACCCCTAATCCCGTCATTCTTTAGAATACTGAACAATACAGTACAGCAAAGTCAACTGATCACATTGGTATGCAAAATCTCGTATCAAGTTCAGCCCTTTCAGCAATTAAAAAAAAGGCAATATCTAATTAAGTCAAAAGGAATAATCAGAATCAAATTCATAATTCATGAAGTATGTACATTCAAACTCGTATCCGACTCATCCTTCAGCTATGAAACATACGACAAATTTGATATTCAAAACAAATGATAAAAAATCAAAGGTATATATATATATATATATATATATATATGAAAGATGTAGGGATATGTAAACATTTCATATTCATATGAATCAAATGTGCTTGCTTGATGCTTACGTCTTTGAATTGGAAGAGACCGAGGTCACCGAGGTAAGAAACTGTACGATGAGCTGATTCCAACGGGATAATCAATTGCACCAACTGCATTGGTTCAGATCGTAAAAGATCCATCGTCGGACAACATCCTCCTCCGTCTACCATTGTTTGATTTTCTCAAAATGGTTGAGATTTTATGCAAATGTACTTTATGGAACGTATAATGTAGTTTGTTTATACGATTCTTCCGATGAAATTACTGTCGGCGGAAATTCCACCGGCCGATCGATTTCTGATTTTAGCTTTCTCCGGTAGTCTTCTCCATTTGGTTATAAAGTCAGTCGTCAAAAAATCGAGATCTGCATTTCAGAAACCATTTAAATAGGAACTTCTAAACGGCAGCGTTCTAATACCGCGTTCAATTGTCCATTGTTTTAACTTTTGAGTTTAATTAGCACATATTTGGTCATGCGATATGAAATCATGATATGATACATATTATAATATAAGATCATTAGATAAGTTGAAGTTTTATTTGAACATGTGATATGATATTTTTGTGTTTTATATTTTCTAATAAACATAAGAATCTCATAAGTTGTAAAATTATTGAAATAACCGTAATTGTTTATTCAATCTTACCAAATAAATAAAGATTTATCTATCTTTAATTGATCAAACTTTAATTCAATAAAAAAAATTGAACATAAATTATAGTGTACTAGTCTTTAACCAACATTGTTACTTTGAATCATTTGTTGGTCAATATCATCCGCAACTATATTTTCATGATCATTGACCATAAATATTTAATCACTCCTTTGGTATTCTCGCAAATAATTATATAACACTGCACAGACTCTGACAATTTTCACTTGTGTATCAATATCGTAATGATTCATGCCTTATTTCACTTGTGTGCAATTATACATTTCCGGTGCATTAATTTCTTGCTAAAAATCAAACAAATTGGAAGTAGTGATTATCAAACATACATCACCAATTTTTTTCTTTTTTCATATTAAATTCTTTAAACATTTTCATTATATAGCCGAAAGAGAACATTTTTTTTATTATGAAAGATCAAAAAAATACTACTCCCTCCGTTCTTATTTATATTCACCAAATCAATTTCTACTTTATTATTTATATTCACCAAATTTAAAGTAATAAAATTATGTTGGTGAGAATAATAAATTTTAAAAGTAATGATGTGATTATAATTTTTATTTACATATGAAATAAAATATAAATAGTTAGTAGATATAAATGTGTGGTTGTTTTAATAAAATATAAACTTATGGGTCAATTTTTGTATTTAAAAATCCCAAATCATGATATGGAATTCCCATATCATGGTTTTTGGAGAATATGGTATTCCATCTCATGATATGAAATCATGAGATGGAATCGGCGTGAGATCATATGTTCAAACGCTGATTCCATCTCACGATTCTATATCGTGATATAGTATCACATGATCAAACACCTACTTAATATCGAAATTATTTTTTACACAAGTATTTAAAGTTTATTATCAGTAAGTTTTAATTATTTTTTATTATTTTAATATTCTATTCAAATTATAAGTAAGGAAAATACTAAATTGTAGAAGACAACCACGACTTTTTTTTTTTAATTGAAAGGTGGCAACCAAGACTATATTTACTCTTGCCATTTTTTTTCAAATCATAAGCATACCTTTATTACTAAAAAAAAGAAAAGAAGGAAGGATTCAATAGTGTATTGTCTTCATTGATGTCAATTTCTACTTTATTGTTGTTTAACACCATCAAATTTTAGCTAATTACAACATCAACCTTTAAAGCAATCAGTAAAACAAACCCAAATAATAACTATCACCTTTCTATAACATAGTTCAAACTTTTAATTTTAACATTCAATTTTTTAGTTTTTCTAAATAAATTTACTTATTTGAAAAATACTATAGTATAAGTTATAATAATTAATAATTTAAAATAATCAGCATGCATATAAAAAACTTGGAATAAAATTAACTCGTTTTGATATAAAAATCTAAACATCATTACATTAATTGAGATGAAAAAAATAACTTCTAAAATTTTTTAAGTATGATTCTACATTCTTTGTAGAATAACTGATAGTAGAAATTTTTGGGAAAAAGAGATATACAATAATTATCTTTTTAACATTGAGAAGAAAAGTATTGGGGGTGAGAAATTGGCAGTAGCAAGGGAAATAGTAAATCCTAAAATTAAGGAGCGGAAAGAGAAAAAATAATAATTAAGGAAATGATTTTAAGAAAATAATGTGCTAATTGTCTATTACCTATTAATATTATCTGTTTGTTTAAAATAAAGTTTCCATTAATAGTGGATATTAGTTAAACTCTTTTCTTTTTCTTTTTATTGTAAAAATAGCGGGTGACCCTTTTAAGACCTTCAGAGTCTGTTTGACATTGCTGCTAAAAATTACTTATTTTTTTAAGCACTTTTTAAAAATGACTTTTTAAAAAAAGTGATTTTGAACAAAAGCAATTTGTGGTTGACAAATTCATTTGAAAAGTATATTTAATAAGCAAATCGTGTTTGACTAATCTTTTTTTTTAAGGAGTCACATTACTAAAAAGGGTAAGTATCAATGTTCTTTTAATAGGAACATTATTTAATAGATAGAAACTATTTTAAATATCGATTAGAATTTTTTAATTAAATTAAAATATATATAATCAAATTTTCAATCAATATTATACATAAATAAATAAATCAATTAAATATTAATATAGTATTAACATGATGGCTTAAATATAATTCAAAATATCAAGAAAAATAAATCTAAAAATATTTTCACAAATTAAACCACTATATACGAAAAATTCACCACAAAAATAAATAAAGTCTTTCATATTTTTAATACTACAAAAATGTTGTTGTTACATTTATTTCCGATTCTGTAAAATAAAACGTTAAATAATATATAAAATATAAAATAATAATAATAATAATAATAAATAAACATAAAATATAAAATAAAAATTATTGTATAAAAATAAAAAATACAAAATAAATTTCTTGAATGAAACATAACCAAACTTATGAGATATGCTAATTAATTACTAAGGGATATATTAGTAAATATGTATATATGAGAGGGATAATTTAGTCTTCAAGAAAATAATTGTCTACTTCTGCTTCTGCTTTTTTAAGAAACATAATTTTTTAGCATCTTCCTAACAACAGAAAAACTGCTTCTGCTTCTGCTTCCATTTAAAAGGAGTTTTAAGAATTAGCCAAACACATCTTTTTTTTAGAAAAAAAGTGTTTTTCACAAAAAAAAAAAAAAGACTTTTGGCCTCCCAACAACGATGCCAAACAGACTCGTAATTGTGAAAAAAAGTAGAAAGAAATAGTCTCATATCTCTCTAGCTTTTTCTTGCCATCTCAAAATCAATTTTATTGCTGACGTTTACAAGTCGTACACACAGGGCCAAAATGGCCAAAGGTCAGGCAAAGAAAAACAACAATAAGATTCAGCTCTCTAATGTGAATGTCACCCCCCGAGTCTATCCCCTAGACGCAACACAGAACCTAGGATCACGAGTGACCCTAAGCTAATCCTGAGTCTGGCATATCACAAGCATACTGAAATACAACTAAGTAACCGGAAGCATAACTGTAAAGTGAGTCAAGACTAAAAAATCTTCGAGTGAGAATATAACTGAATAACAATGGGGAACAACCAAAAATCACTTAATACTGACTTTAGGTCTGAAAGCCTTTAATATTGATGAGTTGCTGGGACAAATCCCCAACTAACTCTAAAAGTACAGATAACTGATAATGAGCTAACTAAACAAAAAAAACATAAAGAAATGTCCTCGGACTATAACGACTCACCACTGAAGTTGTTGACTATGGACTGGGAGTCGAACTAAGCGCGATCTGGATGTTGAGAGCCTGAACCTACATCATACAATGATGTAGCGCAAAAATATATGTCAGTACTTTGAATGTACTGAGTTTGAATGTATTGAGCATGCATGATATATATACTAAGCTGAACAATATAAACTGAACATGGAAATAGATATATTGAGACATAACTGAAAGCTGAGCAGGATACAATGACTAAGTACTAATCATGAAGATAACATGTTGAACTGAATACTAAAGTAAATGTTGCTAACACAGTCAGTGCAATAAGAGTATGACTGTGGGATGTACTATTAACCGACATAAATCACGTGAGCTAAGCATGTAATCTAATGTATAAGCCCCATCGAGAGGAATCACTATACCTTGCCAGGGGTATAAAGGCATTATTGTGGCATGATCACTAAAACTAATGCCCAACTGTCACGATCCAAGGTATACCCTTGGTGTAAAATGACATATAGGGCCCCGAGAGGACATATACAATCCACTTAGAATGCATATACAAGACAATAGAAAATCAAGAGGTTTTAATATACAATTCATATCATAAAGAATTTTGTCAAAACGAAACGAAAGTTTACATAGTCTCAAAGTCATCTATTACATTAAGAGTGATTGGGATGTAATCCTGGCATCACATACAACATTTGAAAAAAAGATGAAAAGCAATAAAAAGTTCGGTCCTCGGAACATGATGAACAACCACTACTCAAATCAAGACAACCAAATTGATCTCTAGTCACGGGGATAACGAAATTGGAGCATCAGACTCTACATTTTTAGAAGAATGTAGGCAATAGTATGCGTTAGTACAAATATGTACCATGTATGATAACAATGCATAGTGTTATAAAATCATGCTAAAAAGGACCTTTCATGTCATGCAAAGACCAAACTAAAACCATTAAATAAGAGGTTAGAAAACATAATCGTAATCATTATCAATGCAAGTAAAACTCATATTTGGACACTTGTGAGATACTTCTTGAAATAACCTTAGGTCATCATTATTGTGGGAAGTAGCCTTAATTGACATTTAAGACCATGTGAGCTATAACATGGAATCTAGTCTCTACCCCACACCAAAAGAGGTGTCCTTACTTGCCAAGGTAAGAACCATGAACTTCTAGCTTAAGTGGATCCACTAGCGAATGTCTATCTAAGACAATCTATGATGGCACACAGTTTATGGGACACGGGTAATCGCCACTTGTCCACTCGGTACTAAGTATAATTCCCAGATAATAGTTATCAACCATATTCATCATATCTTTAAGAGACATGGGTAATTGCCTCTTCTCTTTTACTATGGGGGACATGGGTAATCGCCTTTTGTCTTACTATTATAATAACTCCTAAAACTTGATTCAATGTTTAGTTGAGAAAGGATCTCAACTCTAAGAATCCTTCATGTGAGAAAACCTTTCACATTCATGTGTTGAGTATTATGTCAGAAATCCTTTCACAATAATCAACAACAACAACATTTAAGCTTTACTCTCAAAGCAACTTATATCATATTTCATAAATTTCACAAGAAGATGCATATCTTCATAAAATCTTTTTTTATAGTTCAAAATCCACTTTCAATCATCATAATCTAGAAAACATGGGTTCATGGGAATTCATCTTAAAAGCATGGAATTATCTCAATTCATGCTTATTAGTTCATAAAACAATCAGCTAAATCAACATTGAAAAGAACCCATGACATGGAAGAAAATCCTAACTTCAATTGGAGATTTTCTAACTTGTAAATTGGGGAATTTAGGCACCCTATGGAGGAAAGAGATCCATAGGTGAAAAATGGCATACCTTAATGCCAAAAGCTTGACTTCAATGGTGGAATTGAAGACTTGACTTGAAACCCTAGTCTTCTTCTACAAACTCTAAGAGAGAAATATTTGAGAGGATGAATCTAGACAAGATTAACTGAAAGATTGGAGAGGAACTATTACCTCCAGCTGAAACTGAATCAGAAGGAAAGAGATGGGGATACTTGATCATTATGGCTTCTGCTTCCCAAGTAGCTCCCTCTTCGGATTGACTCCTCCACAAAACTTTTACTGAAGCGACTTTGTTATTTCTCAACCTACAAACCTGACAGTGAAGAATCTCAATTGGAATCTCTTCATAGGTGAGGCTATCCTTCACAACCACACTTTCTAAATGTGAAAGACTGGATGAACCGCTGCTAGTTCTGTTGGCATCTCTAACTCATAAGCCACATTACCAATCCTTTTTAGGATTCTGTAAGGACCTACATACTTGGGACTGAGCTTCCCTTTCTTGCCAAAACTCATCACCACTTACATGGGTGACACCTTCAGGAAAATTCAATCATCGATTTCAAACTCTAGGTCCCTTCTCCTCACATTTGCATAGGACTTCTGACGACTTTAAGCTATATTTAGTTTGCCTCTGATGAGCTGAACTTTCTCCATAGCCTCATGAACCGAATCTGGCCCAATCAAGGTTGCTTCACCTACTTTGAACCAATCAATCGGTGACCTGCATCTACGCCCATAGAGTGACTCATCAGGGGCCATCTATTATTGTAAGTGAACTCTATGTGAGGTAGGTGATCATCCCGGTTACCCTTGAAATCGATCATGCAAGCTCTCAACATGTCCTCTAGGGTATGAATAGTATGCTCTGCCTGACCATCCTTATGCGGATGAAATGATGTATTGTGATTTACCTGAGTACTAAGAACTTTCTGAAATAACTTCCAGAAATGAGATATAAACGGAGGACCTTTATCAGAAATGATAGATAAGGGAACCCCATGCAACCTGACTATCTTGCTAATCTAGAGTTTGTCATAGTCCTCCGCTGAATCTGTAGTCTTGACAGCCAAGAAGTAAGCTGACTTAGTGACTCTGTCTACTACCATCCAAATAGAGTCATGTTGTCTGCGAGTACGAGGTAAACCAATAGTGAAATCAATGTTATCACTTCCCACTTTCACGTAGGAATGCTAATATTTTGAGTCACACCTATTGGTTTATGATGTTCTACTTTAACCTATTGACAATTAGGACACTTAGCCACAAAATTTGTGGTGTCCCTCTTCATGCCTTTCCACCAATATACTTCGGTATAGATCACAGTACATCTTAGTGGCACCAGGATGAATAAAATATCTAGAATTATGGGCTTCTGTAAAGATCTACTTCCTCAACTCATTCACATTAGGAACACATAAGTAACTATGGTAGCGAAGCAGACCATCTCCCCCTTGGGAGAAAACCTCAACTCTTTGTTGATAAACTGCACATTTCAACTAAAGTAATATAGGATGACTATCCTGTTTTTCCTTAACCTCCCCTACCAATGAAGATCCTGACCCATTATGAACTATCACACCACTATCTGGCGTTTCTGTAAGGCAAACTCCTAAGCGATCAAGCCGGTGAACATCTTTGGGTAATTCTTTCTTCTCTTCCTCAACATGTGCCACACTACCCATGTATAGTCTACTGAGGGCAGCTGCCACTATATTGGCCTTACCCAGATGGTATAGCACATTCATGTCATAGTATTTGAGAAATTCAAGACATCTCCTCTAACGAAGATTCAACCCTTTCTAGGTGAACACGTACTTGAGGTTCTTATGATATGTGAACATGTCAACATGAACACCATACAAGTAGTGTCTCCAAATGTTTAGGGCAAATACTACGGCTGCAAGCTTGAAGTCATGAGTCAGGTAGTTCTTCTCATGAACCTTAAACTGTCTAGAAGTATAAGCTATGACCGTACCTTGTTGCATCAATAGACAACCTAAGCTGACACTGGATGCATCAAAATAAACCACATAAACGTCTGAACCATCTAGTAGAGTCAAGACAAGAGTTGTAGTAAACCTGGTCTTTAATTCTAAGAAGCTTTTCTAACACTCATCTAACCACTGTAACTTGACCTTCTTTTGAGTCAACTTGGTACGTGGGGAAGCTATGGATGAAAATCATTCCAACAAACCTCCTCTAGTAATCGGCCAAACCCAAGAAACTTCTGATATCAGTCGGAGAGGTGGGTCTGGTCCAGTGTTGTACTACCTCAATTTTCTTAGAATCCACACTAATCCGTTTGTTGGATACAGAATGACCAAGGAAAGCGACTAACTGTAACCAAAATTCACATTTGTTTAACTTAGCGAATAGCTGATAATTTTGAGGGTTTGCAGAAATGCATTTCCTCACTTTGAGAATAAATAAGGGTATCATCAATAAAGACGATGACAAACAAGTTCAAATACTATTTGAACACCAATTTCATTAAATACTGGAAAGCTGCAGGAGCATTTGTTAGTCCAAAAGACATAACTACAAATTCATACTAACCATACCGAGTCCTGAAGGTTGTCTTCGGGATGTCACTATCTCTAACTCTGAGCTGATGATAGCCGGATTTTCGGTCTATCTTAGAAAAAAACTAGCTCCTTGAATTTGGTCGAACAAGTCATCAATCCCCGGGATGGGATATCTATTCTTGATTGTGACTTTGTTCAACTGACGATATTTAATGCACATTCTGAGAGACCCGTCTTTATTTCACACGAACAACACTGGAGCACCTCATGGAGAGAGATGTTGGGTATAATGAAGCCCTTATCAAGAAGGTATTTCATCTGTTCTTTCAATTCCTTAAGCTTGGTTGGAGACATTCTCTAAAGAGGAATCAAAATAGGCTGGGTATCAGAAGGAGATCTATTCCAAAGTCGATTTCCCTTTTGAGAGGAACTCCGGGAAGACAAACTGGAAATACTTTTGGAAACTCATTCACCACTGGTACTGACTCAAGAGGGGGGTTTAGAATTTGAATCCTTAACATGATATAATGACCCTCCAGGTCATTTTTAAATTAAAGCATTCATTCCCTCGTTTAGAGCGTTCCTGTAGCGACCCCAAGTCATTTATGACTTGCTGGCACTGATTGTTCGGTCGCCTGGTCGTTCGTTTGGGTTTTAGGCCCGTTTCCCT
>JAJOOH010006786.1:0-18271 GCA_029582605.1 Solanum gracilifrons | reverse complement strand
TCTCATGTTTATATAGTGGATTGCTCATCTCCTTTGTGGACGTAGGTCGATTGACCGAACCACGTTAAATCTTTGTGTCTTTTGGTATATTTCTCGTTTGTCTTCTTACTCACGGTCTTTCGAGGTTTGTTTTGCTAGCTTCCGCGTTACACCTGCTTATTTCGGTCCTAACAAGCATGCCATATGGGAAGCGATGAAAGAAGCTCCTTTGGAGCCAGTTGTATCATCACGACATTGAAGGGTGACAGAGCTGTCACTGCTTTCTCTTATGTACCTTAAAATCTTCTTAAATTATTCTGAGTTAATCTATGATGTATATTGTAATGATATTAGCTTCAGAACATGAAACTTTAAGTAATAAGCCAAATCATTTAGTAAATTTTGTCACTTAGAAGATAGATACTTTAAGAAACCTTGTGTGAAAGTAGACACTTTAGATTTGTCATGTGATGAAATAAAAGAAGAGCTTTTTGGGAGGACTCTTTTCCACTTAATGATTTAGGAGAGACAGACACTACACGGTAGTGTGATGAAATTTAAACATAACATATACCTTACAAATCAGTTTAGGGCCTAACTTTGGGTTGGAAAAATGCAGAGAAATGTCAAATATGAAAGATTATAGTCGCGAAAGCAGAACATAAACATAATGGGACAAGAAGAGGGAGAAAAAGAGAAGGAGTACCTTGTTCAACACCTTTCCTGAATGGATCGCCAACTACAGCTCTCATTACACGTACCTTTACCTTCTCTATAAATTCATCATATACACGTTCATGTACGTAGGTACGGAACCAGCACAACATCATTTGTCCTACAGGCACAGAAAACTTCAATCATGTGGTCAATTATGGGCACTTTTTTTTGAAGAATCTGCTTGGCCTGATTAAAGAGGAGCGGAAAATGTGCTAGGTGGACAGGATAATCAATGTCAGTATCCTCGCACATAGTCAAGGGATGTATTTTGAAGACAACAGTTCAATAAATTGGGTATAATCACAATATTTGAGTAATAGGCCATGAATAATTAAAACTTTGAAATAAGATTCGTAGTTCTCATAACAAAGGCATACCTTTACTTGTTAATGCAGCAAACCTATACGAACATGGAAGTTTTTAGTTGTTTTGTTGATGTTTCTGTGAAGTGAATGTGAGAAATATTTGCTAATTCATGGAGCAAATTGTAGAAATCTGAACGGTACTATATAGGAAAACTTCAAAACAGAACTATAGAAGATACAAATTCGTACCTGTTGTTAGCTAAGCGAACGTTTTTTGAATAATTTCGTTGTAGACTATGTTATATGTTGAGTGATCATCATTGCTGTCAGAAGTCAATGGTTGAATTATGTAACATCCGGCAATTTGAAATAACTATGAAGAAGCCTAGAATTGGAAATAGTCATTTTTGGAAAGAATTCAAAATTTGGAAATTTAGCTAAGCATGGAAAAAGTGAGTTTTTGGTCAACTTCAAACGGTCATAACTCCTAAATCAGGATGAGCTAGGTGTATTTCCAGTTATTTTTGGAAATCCCTTGGAATTATCTTTCCAACGCCACCGAGTTTGCGCGATTCCGAGTTCGTATGAGTGAGTTATGCCCTTTGGAAGTAGGATTGTTGGCACAGGGAAGTTCATCCGAATTTGTAAGGGTATTTTGGTCTTTACCCTAACCATTTCTTTTGGTTATATTAAGGGTTTAGACTGATTTTAAATCAGTTTCCCCTTTGAAAAGTGAGAGTGAGGGTTTGAGAGAGAAGAGGAGGAGAAGAGGAGAAAGAGAAGAAGAAGCAGGGTTCGTGAAGATCGTCGTGGTTTTCGTCGGGGGTCATCCCTATTAAGGTATGTGAGATCATAGTGTTGGGTTGGTTCATTCCCCCACACGCCAAACTCGTTTTAATTTCCGAGAAAATATTTGGTTGTGGTTGTTGAAGTTCTTGTTGATTTGGGACATGTTTTCGGTTGTGTTTTCGAGTTGAATCTATTGTATGTTGAGGGGTTTTATGATTCTTAGTGTTTGGGGCCGGAACCTTTGGAGTTAAGAAGGTTTAAAGTTAGAAAAACAAAGGAGAAATGTCGGATTTTCTGGGGAAAAGGTTGGCGAGTCGCGCCAGCCAGCGCGCCCCAGAAGGGATTTTGAATCTCCCTCCTTGGGGCGGCGCGCCATGCAGGGCGCCCAGCAGGCCTTCTGAATCTTGAGGGCTGGCGCCCCGCACCTCTCAGAGTGTCAAGGACGCCAATCCTTCCCATTCATTCCCTACTTTTTTCCATACATGTTCCTTGGTAATGTACCTATGTTTTATGGTTGTTTTCCACACTCTAAGGTACATCTAAACATCAAGAACTCATCCATAAACATGATATCATTACCCTTGAATCCGTAATCCAATTCGAGGAAAGTTCAGATCAAAGTCAAGTGAAGTTAGAGTCAAGTCTAGAAGTTAAGAAGTAAGTCCAAACAAGTCTTTAAAGTTTTTTCAAGAGTCTTTGTTAAACGTTTTATCTTCATTTTAAGAGTATAGAGTTTCAAGTTAAGTAAAGAGTATAGAGTTTCAAGTTAAGTAAAGAGCATAGAGTTTCAAGTTAAGCCAAGAGTATAGAGTCATGTTCATTTCTCAAAAGTTATTAGAGAACTAAGTATTCCCAAAGAAGTTTATAAATGTTCACATTTAAGATGAGAGGAAATTGAGATTTCCAAAAGAGTTTTGAGCAGTTTGTGTACTATCTCTTTTAAGAAAAAGATGAGTTTTGCAAAAGAGTTTCTAAAACATGATTAGTATGACAATCGAGTATGTCATCAATGTTTAAACAGTATGGTCTCTAGATATACCATCAATGTTTATGCAGTATGACTTCCCGAGTCATCAATGATCATATTAAAATATGATTTTGATATGTTCTTTTTAGAAAGAGTTTTCAAGAGCAATTACCTCTTTTAAGAGGGTAGTTTGAGCAATTATTTCAAACCAAAGAAAGGAGTCTGTTTTTAAAACATATGAGCTAAAGTATATTTTAGGAGTAGTCTTGAGCACCGAATTGGGGACACGAGTTCATATTAACTCAACTCTCCATAGGAACCATGTAGCCAACATGGGATTTAACAGGTCATACTTTTTAGATGATCACGAAAGTTAAGCTAGTGGATCCACTAAGTTAAGTAGTTCTATATGATGGCAAAGTATAGGACAGTTCTGGCAGCGTGGGCAAGACGTTGTATCACCACTTAGGTTCATAATGATGGTTGTCGGTTAGAGAAACTCCCACAGTAGAAAGTGCATGGTTCCTCAAGGAGTTCTGCTTAGTATGAATGGGGGTATGAGACTTCATTCATGCATTGCACAAGTAAACTTTGAGAGGAAGCATGCTATATTTTTATGATATTATGACTATGATTTTGACGTCATGTTTTAAATAGTTTTACAAGCTTTATATATTGCATGTGTTTTATTGTTTTATATTGAGTTCAGTTATTCATGAGTTGAATAGATCCAAGGTAAGTGTTCTCTTATACTCCTTTTAAGCTTAAGTTGTTGTTTAGCTTTCTAGCTCGCATATTAGTACATTCTATGTACTGATGCCCGCTGGTCTGCATCTTATTTATGATGCAGACGTAGGTACCCAGGATCAACATCTAGCACGCCGTTGATCCAGTTGAGCACTCCATAGTCAGTGGTGAGCCTCATTGCATTCCAGAGGACTCTGTTATTTCGTTTTTCCTAATTTTACTTTATTAGGATGTGGCAGCTGTCCCAACATCCATCTCAGTGTTATAGAGGCTTCATAGACAATCAGTCAGTTAGTATTGAGTCTCTCATCTATGTATATATATAAATATTCTATTTTGAGACTCGAGTGACCTTTTGGCCAAGATTTTATCAGTTGGGTTGTTTTATGACCTTTCATTGCATTGAGTTATTCCGCTGAGTTAAGAAAGCCAGGCCAAGGGTTCGCTTGGGGGCCAGCAATGGTCTTCGAGTGTCGGCCACGTCCAGGATGTAGGTTCGGGGAGTGACAAATTAGCAGCCTCACACATTTTGAAGTTTTGGCTCTCGATAAAGCAACATAAAGTTGACCATGGGAAAACACAGGCTCGCGCAAATAAATTCCAACAAAATCCAAAGTTTGACCTTGAGCTTTATTTATCACCATAGCAAAACATAATCGTATTGGAAATTGTGTTCTTTTGAAAAGAATTGACAATTTTTCATCTTCTAAAGCTAATAAAGGTATTCTTGGTATAAAAACATATATGTTCTGAAAGTCACCGCTAGCAATTTTTGCACTTATAACATGTGTTTTGAAACTACAACATGTTAATCGGGTACCATTATACAAACCTTCAGAAGGATTTAAATTTCGTAGTAATATCACTGGGCAATTTTCTTTTAAAGTCAATTTGTAAGGTGGCAAATTAGCAGGATTTAAAGTATGGAGCTAATCTTCAAACTGACTTTGATCATTTGGTTCAACAGTTTCATCGATTACAATAAATGATCTTGCAGTATTTGGAAATTTAGATATCAGCATATCATTTATTTCATGAACATAATCATTTTTGGTTGTTAAAATGACATGAAAAGCTAAGGAGGAAGAATCATGAAACAATGAATCTATATCAGGGTATGTTACGTTAAATAAATCTTGTAAGGATTGCTCTTCAGTAGTAAAAGGAATGAGTAGAGAACTGGGAATTTCAACTTTATCCTCAGAGTTAAGCTTTTCTTTTCCGTCACCAATTCTCATCATGTACTCTGAAAAAGTAGAGTCTGTTCTTGCGCACATATTCTCTGATAGATGTAATTTTTCAAGTTGGTTCCAGATTTCTGAGTAAAATAAACTTTGAGAAATGAAGTCTTCCTTTTTCCCATTTCGAACAACGGGAAGAGTTTGTCTAAAATCGCCTCCTAAAACGACCACTTATCCACCAAAAAGCATTCTCATATCCATCAGATCTTTTAATAGTAAATCAAAAGCTTCAATGGTTTTTGCTTTAGCCATTGATGCTTCATCCCAGACAATTAGTTTTGCATCCCGAATCAAACATGCAAGTGAGCTTTGTTTGCTAACATTGCAACTAATATTTTCATCAACATTAATAAGGATCTTAAAGCGTGTATGAGTTGTTCGTCCTCCAGGAAGAATAGAAGTTGCGACACCAGAACTTGCAGTTACTAATGCTACAATTCATTTAGATCTTATTGTTGCTAATAAGCTTCGGTATAAGAAACTTTTGCCAGTCCTCCTGGCCCATCAATAAAAAATGCTCCTGCTTTATTAGAAAATATCCTATCAACAATTACAGTATAAGCTTTTCGTTGTTCTCTATTCAGTTTTTTCTCCAATAATAAGTCCACTTCGGAAACTCTTATGCTTCTTTCAAAATGAACATTTTTTACCTCTTTTTCAATTGTGGAAGAATGGATATTCTCCGAAACAAGCTTATATTCATTTATATCATGCCCCATTGAGTGTAACTCGTCATTAATATGGTTCAAAACTCTATGTAGAACATCTCTCAGTTTAATACTTCTCAGGGTTTTAAAATCTTCAGACATAGAGCCTTCAAATTGTTCCCATAACTCTTTTGGATTATGATGTGAGGCCAAAAATACATATTTTTAATCATTATTTGCCTCACATTTATTATTTATATTTGTTATTTTTAAGCATGAATTTTATGGATTGTGCTTAATAGTGTATTTTATTTGTAGGATTAAATTGATGGAAAAATTAAGAAGTTTGAATCTAAAACGAACAAAAGATGGAAGGTTGAAGAAGGAAATCAAGCAGAGAAACTTAATGGATTAAATTCAATATTATAATGTATAAATATATTAAGTGCAGTTAGTTGCAACAAACAACGAGAATTCAAGAATCCTTGCTGCCACGTGGCAGCGGTTGAATGCAACAATTGCGGCAGATTTGTGAGGCGGTTACTGTCCTGCGTGAAAAAGGAATTCTAGTTCTGCTTGGTTTTGATTCCCAATTTGATTTGGACTCAATTATTTTATTTAGGGTTTCTTACTTCTATAAATAGTTCATAGAAATAATTATTTTGGGGAGGCAAAGAGGAAGATCAATTAGAGGGCATCAAAGTATAAAGTTGTCAATACTTTTTAGGGTTCTTTTCTTCTTCTTATTTTCTTAGAGATTAGTAGCTAAAAGCCCTTGTTTTGGGGCTGTAGCTACGGATTGAATGTTTATTTAACGTTTTTGAATTAATTCTTGGTTGTCATTATAAGTTACTTCTATATTCTTGTTTAAGTATTTTGTGCTTGATCACCATAAGATAAATATATTGTCTAATCTTAAAATCGAAAGAGGAGGGGTTAGATAGACCAGAGAATATAGAGAGCTCGATCGATCCATTTGATTGAGGTGATTTGTGTTTAGGAGTGACGCCCGGATGAACAACTTGCTTGGTTACGAAACCGGATGAAATATAAATGCTCTCCAGTTAGTCTGTTTATCCCCGCTCAACGATGTAGTTAGACAGCTAACTGGAGTAGGCGACTAGAGGTGTGTAGCCCGACTCATACAATTAACCATGTAAACCAGTAACTTGACAACTAAAATTAGTTATTTACCTAAAATCTGATACATGAGATCTAATACATGCTGCAACCCTGAGATTTTCCAACTATTGTAAGTGATTTCATTATTTTATTCTTGCATTCTTTTCTTTTGACACTCTTAAATAAATAATTTGACCAATATAATTTAGTAAAAATAGTTAATTGACAAGTCCTTTGGGTTCGATAATCTGGTTCTTTTAAGAACCACTATATTACTTGAGCGACCACGTACACTTGCGTATATATTGGGGAGCAACAGATTAGTAGAATTACAGTAAACTCATAATGTAGCGAATAATCTTCTTAAACTATATGGTAATTGATAACTTACAGCTTCAATCATACAATCAATTAAGCTATTATCAGAATGTAGTAATCCTCTTTTTTCTGCAGATTCGCTAAATGTAGTACAATATGTTTCATTGGCCATACGAAGATCTTCGTATGATTTTGGATAATAATCTAAGATAATATCTCTCTCCTTCTGTTGGATGACATGTCACAACATGTCCAATCATACAAAGTATTGAGGAAACTCTTTGTATAATAAATTAAGTTGTTAAGCATCCTCATTTGTTTGGTTCATAACAAAGAATTCAGTTAACATTGTTTTTCTAATCATTGAATTTTTTATAATTGTATTTATACTTTCAGTGCTTTTAAAAGAAACATAATGTTGTCCTTCAAGATTAACTGGAGATGGTAAACACTCGGTGTCATCTCGCTGATAGGAAAACCAAATAAGCACCATGTAGCTTCAGGCGGAGAGACCCACCGAGTAGATTGATATTTTTTTATTTCATCTACCTCTGTTTTTTTATCATTCTCATGCATATGAAAAGCAATTTTATCGTGTCCTTTGCAAATATATTAGTAAAGGTACTTCACAACTTTAATGTCAGAACATATTTCCACATCCATATGACAATTAAACTTGGCAAGTAAAAATGGATTGTATGGTACGACCCAGGAGTTATCAAGATATTGCCCTCTAACTTTTATAAATTCTCTTGTGTGTTGTCTTTTGTTAACTGGATATGAGTTTTTGCCTTTTAATGTTCGTTCAACGAAATCTTTAGGATATTGAAATTTATAGTAGCCTTTACTTTTCATACATGGATTTGTAGGATTCAAATGACCACAAGGACCATGCATCATATGATGTACAACAACTGAATGTGAGTAAGCTTCTTTATTAGAGTCAGGTAATTCAGCATGAATAATTCTGTCATATGACTCAGGTGTCAACAATTTATATTCATTACAAAGAATAATAAGGAAATGTGCATGTGGAAGACCACGTTTCTAGAACTCTATATTGTACATAAATGCAACAACCTTTCCGAAGATATTTCTTTTTAATATATCAGTTTTTAGTTCTTCAACTTTCCCTTGAAATACTCTACTAATCAAATCAGGTCTGTTTTGTGTCTCATCAGTAGGTAACAAATGTTCTTTTATTTCAGGCCACATTGGATTACAAGTCATTGTTAGAAATAAATCAAGTTTTCCGAAATGTTGTACCAAAGTGATAGCATCATGATATCGCTGACGCATATCTCTTGGTCCTCTAGTAAATGTGACAGGAAGGAATGTTTGTTTTCCAATTTTAGTAGCATCTCTTTCGCCATGTCTCAAGACATCCAAAAGACCTTGGAAAACTTCCTTTCGAAATAAGTCTGGATTGAAGAAAAAAAAATCTAGCCTTTGTGTTTCAAGCTTTATGAATACATCAACACTATATTGTTGGAAAATTCTTCCAGTATGTAAGAGTTCATCATTTTCATCATCTCACATTTGAATTTTGTAACAATCATATTCACGGCAAGCGACATTATTTCTTTTTTTCTTTTGTTGTTCGAGTGCTTCAGTTTCCATATCAAGAAAGTTATCTATTGTGCACATGTTTTTAACACTGGGTAAGTATTCCCGTTCACAGTAGACATGACAACTGGTTGTATTCTTTGGCTGCAGTATTTTTTTAATACCACAATGCCACCCATCTTGACCATATGAAAATAACAGTGGATACTGTAAGGGATCATAACATCCATAGTAGTAATTAACTAATTGACTTTTATTTATGTGAGGGTAAATTCGAATATGAGATTTCAATACTATAATATAGTATGTATTCCTTTATCAACCCATATTGCTGAAACTTCTGATATAGTAGGTAGGTTATATACTCATTGATCTAAACCTGAATCACATTTCAGCGCAATGTAAATGTGTTATTACCACTTTGCCACCACATGGCTACTGAAATGAATTATTATCACTACTTTGCCACCACATGGCTATTGAAATGAATTACTATCACTACTTTGCCACCTCATGGCTTTGGGAAAATTCTCTACTTTGATCATTATTTTTCTTTTTAAATAATTTAAAAAGAAAATTATTTTACTATAATTAGAAATAATTCAAATTTAAAAGTTTCTTTTTATTCTTAATGAAATTATATGTAATCATACAAATATTTAATAATTATTCTAGATCATAAATTTCAAAAAAAAATTACTGCTGAAATACCATGCAAAATCAAATGCTACATAAAATAGACGAAGGAATGTAGAAGCCGGCAATTGTCCTTAACTTGTCTACTTCTAACCAAGGGTATTTTAAAAATAATAGTATTCTCTCTGTTTTAATTTGTTCGTCTTATTTTTTTCTTTTTAATATGTTATTATATATTTTTAAAAATACGTCAAAAATTTTATAAATTACAATAATTAACAACTTAAAATATGTAAAAGACGTAGAAAAATATAAATTATTCTTGGACAGAGGAAATAACATATATTATTTGAAAATTACGTGAAAAGTGCCATGAATCACGATAATTAATAATTTTAAATATCTAAAATTCTTGCTAAAATTGATTGGCTATCCAAATTTTATCCGTATCACATAAATTAAATTTAAAAGTAATGTAATAAATATTGGACCCGTGCAAGTATATCTAGTAAATTTTAGAGAAGTGAATTTTTATATATAATCAATAAATTATATTACATAGGTAGAAAAATTACATAATTACACAACTTAAGATAACATAATTTCTAAAAATCCCTGCTATTTGAATTAATTACAAAATCCCCTTTTTTCCTTCTCTCTTTAACATCCCCTTTTTTTCTTCTCTCTTAAATCCAAATATACACAACTCATATACAATATATCCATGAGTCCTGAAAAATTTCGAGATTATTGTAATTTGAGAAACCTTTTCAGGATAAAAAATTTTAAGATTATTGTAATTTGAAAAACCTTTCGGGATAAAATGTAATTGATGCCCAAATTGTTGATATTTATGTGCTCTATACATTATTTAATGGAGAACTAGTTAGGCAAAACAACTTTATTTTTAATAGAAGTTAGGAGTAATAATTTTTTACCGTTCATCATATATTTACCAAGGGTTAGACGTTGATTTTAGTTGATACCCATGTCTACATCTTTAGTTGGATCGCGAAAAGACGGTCGATACAATACAAAACATCCATGCTATTTGTCGTAAGATCATCTTTTTGTTGAGCACAGGAAATGACTCATAATGATTCTTCAATCTTGGTGAGAGTGCACAACAGCCTGAAATCCTTTAGTCATCAATAAATTACAACAAACGGGAGTTCTTTTTTTCTAAATTGCAGAGTAAATAAACAGAGATCTATCCCAAGTTTACAGCAAGAATTTAATAAATTCTTGAAAAAAAGTAAATCAAGATGATGATGGAATTAAAATGAGTTTAACCCCTGGTGGCAACTTCCTTTCAAGCCGCTTGCTCTGCTTATGGAATAATGCCAAACTCTTACCCTTGTAGTAGTAAAAGGTAGGCTGAAGGATGATGTTGTTAAGAGAGCATCTTCCAATTTCGAGCAAATGCAACGCAAGTTTATAATCACTTCTACCTCCTGTAAAACCAATTAACTTCACCTCTTTAAGATGTTTGTGAACAAAACGAGTACACAATCGAGCTGAACTTTCACGATGACACTGATTAGCGATACTCTGCAAAACAACCTCCAATTTAGGACCAAATATGAGGACTTAAACCTCTGCACAAGTAGCAGTAACAGGTTACATTACCTCATTTGAGACAAACTTGTATCCTATCTGCCTCAATAGAAAGAAAGAAGAAAAAAAAAACGAGTGAGAAACCATATAGTTCAACAATGCATAATGCTGGAAAAGGCATAATACATAAACAAACACTCAAACTCAAACTCAGCATCAGCTGACAAAGTGAACACCTCAACTTTGTCTCAACTGATAACAATAACTAATCACTCCAACTCATCTCCGTTGTGTCCCGTGGACACCAGATGGTGATGTAACAAATAAATTTTGGAGGTGTCCAGATGATCATTTTGTAAGATGGAGTGTTCAGTAGAGACGATTTAAGATGTCTAAATGTGCTAACTCAAAATTGAAGTGTCTATTTACGTATTATGCTGCTGGAAAACCGCCATAAATAATGAAGTGAAGACTCCATGTATTAAAGGAGTACTAATATAGCCCCTTAAAGACAAGGGCTCAGGACATCATTGCCAGAGGGAGTGTAGAATATACTTACCCGGGCTGTGAATCTAGACAGCAAAGGACATGCCTTGGTAAAAAAAGTGAAGAAGATTAAGCTTTCACCAGCTCCTAACTTAATGTCCAACTCCAACTCCCTTAGATTGTCCAGTCTAGGGAAGTTATCGGGGTAAGTTGATGTGATCGTACTTTTCCCCACAGCCTGGACCAAGAAATTTAATATCTGCTTCAATATCACAAAACTGAAATGCTACTTCAAGGGGTATCAAGATGAAAAAAAAGGGGGTGATTGTCAAAGTGATTTACGAATTATGACCTGAGGAGGCAATATTAGCTTAAGTTTCCTCAGCTTAGAGGAATAGCTTGTGTGCTCGTCAGCTTTGAAAATAAAAGAATAACAATAACAATCTCCGAGTGTTAGCTCAGATAACTGGGGAACATTCTGAAAAGGCACAAGTATATCAGGTCCAATGTATGTAAAAGACTCTAGATTTGAAGCATCAACTTCTATTCCCTTGACATTGTTACACCATGATATTTCCATCGACTTCAAACTCGGAAATGGACCAGGAACTCTCAAACTCTGTAAACATTTGGAAGCTGAAACGCAGACTTGCTCGAGGCATGGACAATTGGATAGAAAATAACGAATGGTCTCATCCTTCACACCCATATTAACAAGTCTAAGTGATTTCAGATTACTACAAAATCTGGAAAACTTGTCTCCAGAAGACAATGTGTTAATGTCAGGAAAATAATAATAGCGAAATCCAACAAAAAGTTGCCAGCCAGCGGCTAAGTCCAATTCAAATACTTTTACTTCCTTTTGAATGGCAAATTTAACCCAGTGATCAAATGTGAAAATACTACCCCTGAAGCAAAAACCAATGAGTAATTGATCTAAAGTTGAACCCTGGTGCAATTTCAAAACTTGATTCACCAACTTCACAAACTTGTATTGTACATCTGGATCTGTAGTGCTTCTATCCCTATCATAAATCTCAAGACAGCCAGATGTATACTGCCATAAACATCTCCAATTACGAGAGACAAGACAAGTTTTTGCTGCTTCCTTTACAGATAAATATGAAAGAATGGCCACAAGCAACTCGCAGGGCAATTTTTCAATCTTACACTCCATGGGATCCTACACACATAAAAAGACAAACAAGACTCTCAATGAAATTATGCCCAAAAAATAGAAACAGAGAGAAAGGGAAACCAGAATTACTTGTTGAAGCCGAACACGAGAAGTAGAATGTTGTCCATCTCCCATTCTTCTTTTGTTCCAGTAAATAGAGTTATGGAAACCAAGGGCTACAAAAAACAAGCACAAAGTATTCCAATAAACACGCATATGAATAAACAAATGGTAAGAGCAGAGATCTCCAAGCATTTTTTTCCAGTGTGCTCAAACAAGAAAAGGGAATTCAGTACAATTATTTTTTCTTTGCATTATATAGGAAGGGCATTGCAACTAGTTAAGTCTCCAGAATCATAAAAATTATCCATTTAGGATCCATGTGAAAAATTTATTTCACTGACACCCGAAACTATTGCACAGAGGGAGAGTCTCATAACAAGTAATCCATAACAGCTACCAATAGAAAAAGCATATGCATGATAGAAGGTGAAGAGGACTTTGCCCCTAAATTAATCACTAAACAGCAATTCGTTAATAGGGTTGTATCTAGCTGGCTAAGCCTGTGGGCAACTCAATTATTCCACCACACGCCAGTAGAGCTTCGTCCCCAAAACTTGGAAACTTGGACAGACCGAAGAAATCACCGAATATTTTAATCAATTTCTCCTAGGGTTAAAGGTTTCAATTTTATCTAAAAGTGGAACTGCATTCTTAATATGCAAACCAAATTGAACATATGGTTTGCTGATGCACAACCAGAAACTCAGGTTAACTTACCCTTAACAGACCGGAATATAATCAGCGGAATTTTCCGCCTGCTGTCTCCTCCTCTTCTCTCAATCTCAACGGCGACATAAATATTACGGTTAAATTACACGGAATGCCCCTGTATAATATTTTATGTTACACTTTCTCGATGGTATTATTTTACGTAGTATATATTGGTGTACTTACATGTAACTACACTTGGATTTACAACTGGATGTCACTAGTATTTTATATTCACTCGTAGTTAGGGACAATTAAAAAAATTAAGGTGGACAAGTAATTAGGGATAGAGAGAGTATAGTACAAATATGAGAGAAATAGGTGGATATGTGTTGAAAATTTGGCCAAACATTAGGGTTGTTTAAAAGTAGAAATTAGTTATGAATAAATTTATATTTTTTTTCTTCAATCACTTTTAGTTATTTACTTTTGATTTTCAACTCTCTTTAATTAAAAAATAATTATTGATATATGGTGGAAAACAAATAATTAGGGATTAAAACAGGAAATTGTCTTTTCTTTTCTCGATAGGTTAAAATAACAAGTAAAAATAAAAATCTATTTTTAGAACAATGAATAAGTAAAAATGAATAGATAATATTATTTTGTGCATGTATTAGTTATATATATATATTAGATATTCTATCTTATACATAAAAATGATACATAAATTCTCTCATAACTTATACCTATACTATTTATACGAACATTTGAGTAATTACAAATTGTTGGTTTTACATATTAATGTTAATAAAACACATCATTTGCGTGGTCATCATAACCGTTAGGAGTCGTTTGGTTACTGTATAAGACACATCTTATTTAGGTATAAAAAGTTACATTAGTTTTACTATGTTTGGTAGAAGTTTTGTAATAAGTATAAAAGTTAACATAACTTGTACCATGTTTGGTTGGTAAGAATTTAAATGTTGTATAAAGTTATTCATTATTAATTTATACGGTGTTTGGTTTCATTTTTGTAGTCCGACATAATTAATACCAACATAACTTATGATGGAATCTATGTATAAAGTTATGCAGGGTAGAAGGTGGAATATTAAGTTATGTGGTATTAGTAATACATGTATTAAAATGATAAATTACATATTTATCCTATTAATTTTTTTAATTGGAAACTTTACTGTTTTCCTAGCTACGTTTGTTGTTTTTATTTCTTTTTATATATAGACCATTTTCATTTCTTTTAATTTCTTTTATTTTTTTAATTGAACACTTTATTGTTTTCCTATCTACGTTAATTGTTTTTATTTCTTTTTATAGATAGACCATTTTCATTTCTTTTTATATACTTACAGTTTTTTATTTATTTATGCAAATATGAATATTTTTTTAATATTAGAAATTTGATTGTATATTTTTTGACGGTACATATGCTAATCAAATATTAGCATTATATATTATTCAATATATTCCACATTTTATTAGCATGTATAATTATTATTTTGTAAATAATATATATTAATAATTTACAACAAGTTAAATATTCAATAGCTAATAATTCATGTATTGTAATCTCTACATAATTAATATCCGCATAGCTAATACCCGCATAATTAAACCCAACATAATTAAACTCATCATAATTAAACCCTACATAACTAAACCTTACATAACTAATACATGCATAACTAAACCATGCATAACTTATATCTGCATAACTCTAACCAGTAACCAAACATCCCTTTAGTGTTCAGATCCTCGCCTACTGTTTTAAGTGGCATATTGAAAGGAAGTGAATGAGTTCTTAGGATCCTGCTGGACAAATGATTGACTTTTTAGTGCCTATTTTAGTTTTTGGTCAAATAATTCAGTTGAGGCTCTAGCTCTAAAGAATGGCCTAAGATGGTGTTTAAATCACAGTTTTTATAGAGTTACTCATGTTGAGTCCGACTCCCTCTTGATCATTCAGATGGTTAGAGGTATGATCAACCCCTCTTGGCAGATCAAAGATGATATTAAACAGATTCAATCCACGAGTTCTCTTGGTCATTTCTCTTTCATTCACACCTTCAGAGAGGGTAACACTATAGCTGATTTGCTTATAACTTAACATTGCAAAACAACTACTTTCATCACCGAGGCCATAAATCTTCCTTCTAAGATTACTTCCACCTTGAAGAATGATGTAGTTGACAAGCCCAACATTAGAATTCGAGTGAAGAAGGGCAACTTCATATTCGACCTGGTTAAATTTTGTTTGGTTGCTTCTAGTTTTATGAATTCTAGAACTTTTTGTAAGCTTAAGTGACAAGGAGCAACGTCCACCTTTTTCTTTCCTTTTATTTTGTTAAGTTAGAGAGTAAGGATGTTCCCTCATTCATTTGTGATTAACGTTCCATAAAACGTTGGGAGCAACTTCTTCATCTGCCATTGATGGCATTATGTTATCCTCATTTTATTTCACTCTTTATTCCTCCATTATACCTTGTTAGCATACCTAATCTTTAGGTCATTTATCTTCACTATTTACTATCCCGTTATCTTTCTATTCATTGTAGACTTCTTCAATTATAAATTGTGATGATCCTTATTTGTTTCGGTAACATAAGAAAATATAGAGTGCATAAAAGTTAGTCAAAAGAGAGTTCTTATTAGTTGAAGGGAGGTCATGTTTTTTTTTTTGGAGCTTTGGAGTCAACTCTTGTCAGAGTTTGTTGAGTTACACTTTGTAACGGTTGTTGTATCTTGAAGGGAACAAGTCAAGAAGGACTACTATTAGACCGGTGAAAAACATTTGTTGCAGTAGGCTTGAATCTCCTTAAAAAAAACGATATATTTGTGCCTCAGCCAGAACAAATAATTTTTATTTCTTCATTTTATTTTCAATTGTAATTTGTAATCTTGTAATTTTTACTAACACAAATTAAATAATATATTAATTTTATACCTAAATAATTTATTTTATAACTAACTATCAAACATAAATATTTCTTTGGTAAAATTTAATACTGGCATAACTCACTTTCTAACCAATTACTAATGGACAAGAGAGAGATAGTGGAGGTTCAGGGGCTTTTGGTACCTAGCACATTCCAGACCGTTCCATATGAACAAATTGCATGTTGGAAACCATGTCAAAAGCATAGGTTACTCTTTTCGTTTTATATTATTTAGCCATTGTTAATTAGATACATTATTAAAAAGGTCCTAATAAAAGGTGTATTTTTCTTTATATTATATAGAATTAATAATTAAAAACAAAGTTGAAATATTTTTTAATTTTATATCTGAATTATCAAATATACGAATTTTCTACCTAAATTATTATCAATTATTTACTATAACATATTTCAATTATCAATTGTTACATTTTTCTACCTCATGTATCACATCCTTCGTATTGAAAAAAGGAAGCAGCCAAAATATTCATAAGGTATTATAGAGATAAAAAATTCTTTGGTCGGGTCTCCTAATGTTCCTCACCAACGATATAATTTTATGCTCACATTAAAAGAAGTTGAAAAATTAGGTATTACTATATCAATTGTTTGTAATAAATTTCAAGTGATAGAAAATAAATTATGATTAAAAAAATATGAAAAAACAAAAATATAGATAAATAATGTCGGTACAATTTTGTCGCAGTTAATGATAAATTCTTGCAATTGTATTTCCACAATTAAATGCCATGTAATATATTATAAACTCAACTGTTATGAAGAGAAACTATATGAATATTCGTTTAACATTCTATCTGATATAGCTCATGCTCATAAATTAAATATGTATCATAATATATTAACATCTAACAAAGTTGGTGTAGATAGCTAAATTTTATAGACTCTACAAGACGTGTTGTTTTTGGAGGTTACTTCATTTTAAACTCCAACTTATGCCTATATAAAGGTAATATATTTTCTTAAAGAGGCATCTCAAAAGTTTCATAAATTCATGAAATAAGTTGTTGATTATTTTATATTTTAAATGAGTAAAAATCTATGGCAAAAGATGTTTGAAGTTGCTTTCGAATTTTGGTTGTTCATAGTAATGCATTTTACTCAAAGGTCAATTTTAAGTCAATAAGTGAGGACAGATTTATTAAAAAGGGATTTTATATATTGTATAATCACTTATTAGAATAATACTCGGCATTTTATAATTTTTACAATCGATCAAATATAACTTTGGGCTTGTTATATAACTGTATAAGTGAAAAAAAAAAATCAACGAAAATGGCTGCATGTATACATAATGTATTGAATTGTATAAATAGTTATATAATATATATGTAATACATTAATATTGTATACATAGTGTATAACTATATATATAACTATGTATAAAAAATGTATACACATCCATATACTCTATCATACAATATTTATAAATTACAATAGTTCATCTTCCTTACGAGTTGAATTTTTTTTAATCCCGACCAATTAATCTCCTCTAAACAGTTTCAAATCTTAGATATGAGCTTTTCTCAATGTTTCTATTCTTTTGACATAGTATTTACTCAAAATGATTCACGTTTGTAGCAAGTCAAATTTTAAAAAAATTGAGTTTCAAAGCCTTCAATGACGAATTTCAAAGGACATCCGAGCGAAACCTTTTCTAAACAGTTCCAAATTTTAGATATGAATTCCTCTCAATATTTTGTTTCTTTTAATATATTATTCATTCAAAATGTTTATGTTTGCACTAGTCAAATTTTAAAATCTGAGCTTCAACCTCTTCAATCGCAAATTGTTCCATTTTTCTTTCACATGCTCTTTCTTTCTTCTTCTTAGGGTCGTCAACTCCTTTCTTATCTAATTTCTCAATGGATAAGGTCAAGAACAAAGAGAGGAAATAATAACAATCATATATATATATATAAAGGAGAATGTTAGACTTGCTTATGTGGCATGCCTCTAAGGGCTAGAAAACTATTTATCTTTTTTGTGGTTTTTTTGAATTTTTTATTTATCTTTCAAATTTTCTCCTTTATAATTTGAAGGCACAATCATTATTATTATTCAATTAAATGAACAATGAATATGTGTAAATATTCGGTTACTGATCTTTCAGACTTCCACATCCTACGTTTTTCATATTCCCATAAATACACATTTACTGTTCTCCTACAAATACAAACTGAGGTGTTGGGTCTTCATTACCATTTTTTTTTCATTTTTCATTTCATGTATCCCAATCACCATTTAGTTATTTCTTTTAGAATATGATATTGTGTGCAGATTCTTTTGAGAATTTTTCATACCGGCTAACTTAGTTACATTTTTTAA
>JAJOOH010006785.1:37500-56214 GCA_029582605.1 Solanum gracilifrons | reverse complement strand
TATATTTATATAAAGCGTGCCACCCACAGAACAAAATTGGCTTGTGGTGCCACGGTAGGAGGGCAACTTTAGAAGGCTGATGTTGCGGGTTCGAATCCTATTTGTACCTATTTTTTTGAGAAAGACATTGTTTTAAGAAAAAGGAAATTGCTGCACACGTTCTTTTAAGAAAAATTAGAGAACTAAAATTAATTTATATCGAAAAGATGAATAATTTAATCAAATATAAAATTAATTTAATCGATAAGTCTATTTAGCACCCACGGAGTCTAAATCCTGGATCCGCCACTGGGTATACATGTTTCCCACAAGCTCATAACACAATAATCCTAGTAATAGAAATCCTTTCCTAGTGTACTACATGCAAAGTGATAAGCTAGGTATCTCTAAATCATTGGTCCGACATCTAGAGAATTTCACCCCACACCTTGGTCCGGCTACATGTGTATAATTTACTAACCCTTACCTTTACCTCATATTAGACATCACATCGATGTTTGGCTTAGTTATTACTTCGCACCAATCGACACTAGACTATTAGATAGTATGACACTAAATCTATGTTGATAATTTCTCTTCTTGTTGATTACCTCCTTGGTCTGGCAAGTAGCAACAAGGCGAGTTCTAAGATTGCGCACTGTTAAAAGGAATTTTAAACGAAAAAATTATCAATGCATGCAAAACACTATTCAAGAATTGCTTATTTACTATTCATACTTTGTTAACCGATCATGGTTCCCAAAACCCTAGTTGTGAAGTTTAGTTACCCATAATAGCAAGAACATGATTCATAGTTTTAGAAGAAAGAATTATGAACTTACGTACGAAGAATAATAAACCCAGAAATTCAACTTGAATTGCAACACCAAAATCTTCAAAACGAACTTAGGAAATCAAGAATTGCTAGGTTTGCAACAATAAAATGCCAAGTCACAAAATAGAACTAAAGTAATAAAGTCTAACCCCTAAAATAAAAAGGAAACAAAATAAGGAAATAAAATTGCAGGACGCGTCTCCATTCCACAAGGCTGACCTATGATCCGTAAGTCGAATGACGGTCCGTAGGTCTCTTCCGTGGCTCCATACTTAGCCGATTTGAAATCTTCACAAATACACCTCTCCCAGTCAGCTTCCACGAACCAACAGTACTATCCGTCAGTGAGACGACGGACCGTCAGTCACCTCTGTCGCCCTATACTTAGATTATTTCAACTCAGGTACTGGAAGCACTCCTCTTATCACTTCTTTGGAGCTGCAGGATGGACAGTACGTCATTCGACGGTCCGTCAGTCCCCACCGTGGCTCCACACTTGGTTAGATTTCCAAGAACTTCAATCTTGCCATGCCTAGTCGTCCCATGACCCTCATCTAAGGGGCGTCACTCATCCTACGGTCCGTAGGTGCCTCTGTAGATGACATTTTGCAGCACTAGCCTCAGCTACATCTTCATCTTTTCACGCCTGAGTTTATTTCTTGAAATTACAACAAAAAAACACATAAAACTAACACAAAAATGCCTTAGACATTCACAAATGCTAAGGGAAACATATCAATAGTACCGTAAACTCACGGTACATAAGATGCTCCTTATACAGAAGGGAATTGTACAGTCCTAGGCTTGATACACTTAAATTTCTATAACAATACATATATACAATTTACAAGAGTAGTGGTTGAATACTAATACTACAATTATAACTAATCCTAGTTGACTTCACCTAGTACAAGACATAGGAACCTAGTTGAGTTTTAGTAGCCCAGTTGTAGTGAGACTCAGACTCTATAACAGTTAATAGTTGTACACTATTATACCACATTGTTAAACCCTTTTCATAACTTCATCATCCCTTCTCTTCAATAAGTGGATAAAAATAAGGTACTCAGGCTTTCAATATTCATGTATTCTTTGAGTTGTAATCATATTGTGTTTCTTACTTTATTTATTTTTGTTTTGAATGATCTAAATAAATATGGTAAAGGACGGGAAGGTGATTATTATATGGTTGTATATAGACTGATATGTATGCTTGAATATTTCTATTAAATAGACTTATTATTTAATTATAAAGTTGTCAATTTAAAACTATACTCTTGATTCAATCTCTGTACTTTTTGATTTTGTTTGTGCAATACATATGAAAATTTGCAAGCCTATTTTACATTATGTATGAACATTGATTAATGGATAGGAAACCATATGAGGCTTCTTCTTTTGACACATCAGTTTCTTATGCATGTGTTGATCCTTTATTTTTTATGATAATTGTTGGAATATACAATATAGTTTGATATCAGGACAAAAAATGCTTTAATTTTTTCTCTAAATATTTTTTTAATTCATGGTACATATACCTACTTTACGACATATATGACAAGACTATCATTCAAAATATATTGTGTTAACAAATGCATAAAGCATAGTGTCAAGTAATTTCATGAATTGTATAACCTCATTAATGATTTGTGACTCATTATTTACATACACTTGCTATGCTTTTGAGTCCCTTCGTTTATTTTTATTATTTTAAAATAAAGAAAAAAACCCGATATTTTCTTGAAAGAAAGTGAATGGGTGAGGAAGAAGTAAAAAGGAAGAATAAAGAGAAAACATAAATATTGAAAGAGGTGTGTGATTTCACCTAAAGGATTGGACTAAACTTAAAAGTCTAATAAATTGGGACTTGAGGACTAAAATCTTTTTTAATTATGAATTTTTTTTAAAGATAGCACGAAGGGCGGGCCAATTTACTTATTAGATATAATTTTAAATTTCTTAAATCTAATTATGTAGAAAAATAGTAAGTTATTTATAATCATTTCATATATCATAGTATTGAATTGTTTCTAGTGTGTCTTTCTCAGAGAAACAATAAATTAAGCTTTTAAAAAGACATTTTCCATTAATTTTCATTCACAATTCCATTAGTTCTCTCCCTTTTAGAAATTTTTTGTTACATATTATTCAATATTTCTTTAATATTTAATGAATGCTCCATAAAACTTATGACCTACAAACTATCAAAAATATTATCACAATTGTGTGTTGGATCCTTTTTTTATTTGTTCTTCAAAGTATTATTGAATAAGTGAGTCACCAGATCTTTTGATGAACCACAATGCAATTAAAAATGTTAAATTAAATTGGAACATTCCCTCAAGATTTACTAAATTAGAGTTATTAGAGTACTGAAGAATTCTCTATAAAATTTGGAATAATTGTACTTAATTGCGAAAGGTATTAATATTTTCTGAAAGATACAACTGAAAAATATATCATGCACTGCTTAGTTTTTTCATGGGGATCACAACTTTAAGGTAATTATGCTTTTAAATGTTGTAGCTACCGAAATCGATAAATATAAAATTTGTCTTTTTTGAAACTTTTTCTTACATTGGGGAGATGATGTATCTCAACTTATGTAAATATTTCATGCAAATCATTATCAACCATAAGAATTGTGGTATACTGATGGTTAGTGCACAAATTCAGTCTGTAAATATTATGGTGTTTGTAATGTGCGTATAATGTATTATTGAAAAGAGAATAGTGGATATATAGAATTTCTTATAATCATCTCATGATATCAATTTCAGATAATTTTGAAATTCAATTTGGTCCATGGACCAACTTTATATGTATGAAAATCAAAGATCAAACAAAACAACAAAAGAAAGTATCAAAAAATTGGCCCTAATATTCCAGTCCACAATTAAAGTAGCATAAAATAGTGACTAGGCCCAAAAAAAAACTAGCCCAAAAGAATGCAAGTATATATTTGAACAAAACATACTGAAGTGTCATTATCTTTCTCTGTATAGATTTGCGCAACCCAATCAATGTTGCTTTCCTCTTCACATTTTTAGTTTCGATTCAACCTCCAAAGGTGATTTCTCCCTAGATCTGTTATCTTTGATATCTTCATTTGTTATTTCATGTACAAAAGTCTCATCTGATCTATCTCATAGTAAGTAGCGATCCCCTAAATAGATTTGACAGTGTCTTCTTTCTCCTACTATAGTTCATCTTTATTTTTCTTTTTACGGTGAAGATGACCATCTAGAAGCTAAAAAGATGCCCATCAAGATTAGGTTATGGAATTTTCTATTCCTCTAGAGTGTCATTCTTATAGATGTATTCTTTTTTTTTTTTATCTATGCAGTAACCTAAGATATGAGGATGTCTTTTCATTGTTTTGTTTCTCTGTTTCCTTCTACTTCCTATGTGTGTGTTGTAAGACATTATGCTTTGGTTTACCTATATTTTCTCTAGTTATTTTTTGTATCTGCTAGATATTTCTAGATATTCTACGTTTATATTCCGATTAATGGTATTTATGCTTTGTTCATATTCAGAATTATTCTCTCCATAATTAGGTGCTCCTGAAAATAATATATTGACATATGCTTTTATTTTCTAGAGCTGAGTTGGAAAAATGATTTTCTAAATAATTACTTTTTCTGAATATATATGATTAATTTATATGTGTTGTGTCTCTAGTTGAAACATAGTTGATTGAATGATTAAAGATGTAACTTGTGTTGATGTGCAATTTTTATTTTGAAAATACATCTAATATGAGAATGTATACAAAGAGTATTTTTTTTTGTAAATATGAACAATTTGTAATTCTTAGCACATACATTTATATATACTAATTTCTCTATTTAAAGGAGAGAATTTTCTTGTTTCAATCAATATTAGGTTACTTAGTTCACTACTAGATAGTACACTTTTATATTAAAATTACAATAGCCAAAAAATTGCATATGAATTATGAGTGATAAATATAACTTTCATACTAAGAAATGTTTGCATTTGATGTAACATTTTATTCAAATTCCGATGCCCTCATTATATTGGAACACTGATATTATTTAACAGAGTTTAGGAGCCAAGTTAAGTTATTTATTGTGTTTAATTCCACGACAACAAGTAGCTATATTTAGTGAGATTATGGATGGTGGGTCCTTCATCTTCTATACAAGGTAAGAATTCATAACTCTGCCTAGAAAATTATATAAACTATGATTTTTCTTGGATAATTTTATTTTAATATCCTTGAATAATTGTACTTGGAAGGAAATATGTTAGTCATTTGTAATTATTTTTTGCATAACCATTTTTTTAGAAAAGTTTTTCATTATTTTCTTTGTAGAGGTACATTTACTTTTTTTTAGCTACTATGGATCTAAAAATAAAAATACTCGTTAGGATATGACTAAAGAACACTCAGCTTTAATAGTGTAATTCTAGAGGAATAAGAAGTGACAAGTGAGAAATATATCCCTCTTACACATTGTTTCTTCTCATAGGAAAAAAGCTCTTAAGAAAATATCTTCATGCGATATTACAGAAGTGTTCTTAAGAAAATATCTGGAGTAACTATAATTTAACTTTTTCCGTACATAGAAGTATTGCCAGTAACAATTCACTTCTTTAAGAATCAAACATAAAAGAATAAAAATCTTCATCTATTTTAGGTAAGGTTCTTCCCCTCTTCGTCCCTCCTTGTCGATGAACTTGGATGGAAAATATCTATGTGTTTTTAGTAAAAAGTAATGGGATGGTGATCAAGAGACGCGAATTCATTTTTCCATTGTATCGAAGAGATTTGGAGATATTCTATGCACTAAATTGATAGAATTTTTAGCTTTGTACAAAAAAGTAGTTTAAATGGTAAACTAGTAACTAAATTTTTGATGGGTAAATATAAAATAAGTAACTTTTAGCTTTGATTGTCCTCACATTAAATATACTATATTAGGATATGATGCATTCCAAAATATGTTTATCTGGTAAATAAGAAGCCCCTCTCATTATGACAAAAATTTACTACTTGAATTGTCTAGCGTACTTGATATCCCATTAAAATTAAAATGGGGCATGGTGTGTCCAATTAACTATTTGCATCAAATTATTGTAATTAAAATTATATAGTTGTATACTTAGAAACTCGAGTTTCATATTTTTTTTCTTCCCTTATTCTAAATCGTCATTCCTTTGTTGCTATTTCAGAAAGTACTAAAACACTAGTTCAATCTCAGTACTCTCACCGTTCACTTTTACTTGTCCATTATAAAAAAAAATATTTTCACTTTTACTTTTCATTTTTATCACAGAAGTACAATGAACATTTAGCTTTCTATTTTTGCTTTAGGGTTCAAGGATTAATTGTAATATCTTCCACCACACCATACTGTATTCACCATCTCTACCACTCTTTGTCGCAGCTACTCTCACCGGTGACTGTGACCTTTCCATCCACATCAGTTAAGGTTGTTTGTTCGCACATTTTCTAGTTGTGCCGCCACCGTGACTCCCATTGCCTAGAAACCCAGATCTATTAATTCTTTATTCACTCTCTTATATCTTTTCTTCTTTCTTTCTACTACCTTTCCAGATGATAACTATGATTTGATCTTGTCGTACTCCAACAATTTTCATTGTATCTTCCATGACCCACACTGTTTGGGCTTCCCTTTCCTTAATTTTTACTGTCTTTTCTTTCTATTTCTACTCTATTTGCAGGTAATCTTTTTAGCTAGACAAGTTTCCAGTTCAAACTTTAAAGGAGGCCTTTTGGGACTTCCGGAAAACCTCTGGTGACTTCGGGCAACCACAAAGTATCAGGTTTCTTGTTTCTTCAACATTTTCTACACAAAAAAGGTTCAGATTGAACTCTTGCAATATTTTCATTTCTTACATAATATTGTCGACCCAACATGTACCTCTCTAGTTTTCATTGTATTCTTGCATTTGATCAGCTACCATTCATACTTTTATTTCTTAGATTCAATGAATTATTGTATACTAATATTAAGACTCATTTTCATAACCCCTACGTTCAAAATTTCTCTAATATTTGATTTATTTCAAATATGTTAGATTGTATTTTGGTTTTAAGATTTGTTTCCATTGTTATATGCACATTTAGAGTTATTTTTCTGTGCTAGTGTTCAAATATATCTTTCTTGTCTAATTGGTGATCTCTTGTGTTAGTATACTATTGCATATCTCACCGTCTCTTAATCTATAGTGTCATATATTGCATAAATCTTGTGGGTTGATTTCTTTTGTTCATTCATTATATTATTTCTTGATTTTCATCAATTTTAGTAGAGTAAATTATTCCTAGACTTTATCTTGTTTAAGTAGCTCTAGTAGATTTCTATATCTTTTACATCTTATCTAGCTGACATCTCCCTAGTGTCTTGGTTTAACGATGGTGGACTAAGGTCATCTCTTCAGTTGAGGTCGGGGCCAAGGGAAAGTTGTTGTAACTGGGTAATGAAGTTTCCTAAGCTCAAGTCTAGGGACATGGAACATAGGATCACGAACGGAAAATTCTATAAAGCTAGTGAAGACTCTCAAATAGAGGAAGATAAATATAGTTTATGTCCAAGAGACCAAATGGGTAGGTATCAAGGCCTACGATGCGGACGAGTTTAAATTGCCATATCGGGGGAATTTTTAGTAGCTTTGATGATTTCACAAAACCTTTGTTTTTTGGGAGATGAATGGAAGTAGAGCTTCAATATTTTATTTCTGGAAAAGCTTTTGAGTTAGTAATATAATTTCTAACTTGTGCATTTCAAAGAGGGAGCTCCAATTGGTTGCCGTTCATAGCATAGTAGTTAATACTTTCACGACCAAAAGTAAACCCTAGGCGTCACATGGTGTATAGGACCCCGAGAGGCCCTACACAAGCCATATGACATACATGCAACATAATAGAATATACAATAATAGGGTTTAAGTAAGTTTTCTCATATCATAAAAGAGAGTTTGAACATAAGTGTAGAATCATAATTATGTCATGAAAATTCCTTCAAAAACATCATAGAATTTGTTTGGACATAACCAATACACCACATAAAAAGTCTCAAGAGTAAAGAATAAAAGGAATAAATGGTCTTCATGGCTTTGCCCTCGGAATATTAGGACTCACTAATCAAATAGCGATTAGCAATCCAAGCTAGCCATGAGAGAAAGGAGAATCAGCATCGAACCCAATATTATGAGATAATATAGGTACAAGTGTGCATCAGTGCACAAAATGTATTAAGTGTGGGAAAATGCAAAAATATAGACATGATATTATAGTAGTCTTAACACATGTAATGCATGACAATTTTAGACGTTTAAATTCATAGAAAACAATATCATTATAGAAATCAGATAAGGTCATGTGTTAAAAAGGTATAATGAAAGATTTAAGGAAAAATCATAGTTCTTTTGTGGGATATTAGCTTTAACTGACAATAAACCATGCCAGATATGACATGAAATTTTGGGTAACCCTCACACCTAAAAGAGGGAGTCCAATTGCAAAGGTAGAACTCCATATCAATCATTTAGGATATGTGGTGGATCCACTAGCTAAGTTATTTAAGCCAACCTACAGGGGCACATCGTTAGAAAATAGAGATTTCTACTAGAAACTACCCTATTTGAGCCTCAACCTCAGAGTCCTCTCGGTGCTATGTAAAATCCCAACGGAGTAGACAAAGTCAATTATTAAAGCATAAAATTGGGAAATACAATAATCAAAATACATATTCATACCAACGTAGTACACAAAGTCATAAAATCATATAAGAGTAGGTCCTTTGAAAACCATGATTTCATAAACTTTTTCATAATAGACACTTACCTTCCTAAGAATCTAAAATCATGAGTTCCTTTCAAGTTGGTGATACCTTTTTACAAACCATTTATAATTTAATAAAATATTCATTAAATCCCTTATAAATTCATGATCATAGTTCATACTTCATACGTGAAATCAAACACCAAAATTTCCAATTTTCAATCAAAACATGGGTTCCTTTGTCAAACTATTTTCTAAATCATTCTAGTCATGAATTAATGTGGAATTAAGGTTTTTAATATAATTTTCAAAGGAATTGTTGAAGAACCCATGATCCCCAAATTCTTGAAAATTGACCTATGATGTGGGTCTTAGTGAATATGATCTCTATTGGTGAAATTATGTTTAGATTAGATTGTATTGATGTTTCCTATGATTATCAATACTTTCATGTTGAATTGTTGGTATATTGATGAGTAGAGAATTATGACCTTATGGGCAAATTTATGGGTTGATCCCTTTGTTTATAGAATTGTACTTATATTATGTATGTAGGTCCTACTTTGGCAAGTAGTACCCTCTCTTTTCGGTGTTGAAGTAGAACACCGGATTCCATGTAGCTCACATGGTCTATGTCGGTTATGGCAATATATCCTGAAAGTTAAGAAATGAACTAAGATAAGAATATGAACTCTAGTCATGATTTCTTGAAGAATTACATAGTGTAGGTAGGACTATGGACCCTACTTATGCATTGCACAAGTGTACTCTAAGGGAGGTTATGATTAGGCTCTTTATGTAATGAATACTATGGTCTATGTATGTTAATATGAAAGCATGTTAAGGTTGACTTTACTTATGTCAAGACATGACATATGATTATGCATGTGAATTACACTTATGACTTCTTAATGGGCTTGCTTAGTATATGTGGGGATATGGGACTCCATGTGTACATTTCCCAAGTGAGCTTGTAAAGGGTTGTGAGGGTGGTTTACCTATGATATGAACTAAATGGGTTATGACTAATGATGCAGTAAATGAATGAGTCCTTATATGATGTTATGAAGTATGTTGGTCTTATGTCTAATGTTAGATGAAGATGTTATGACTTGTTGAATATGATGTGCCTAGTCTATAGTGGCTTCCTAGGAACACTTGGTGTGAGTAGTATTATGGGATACTACTTGCACATTGCACTAGTGTAACTTGGGGGTTGTCTTAGGTGATGGTTCCTATGTGAAAACTATGTCTATGGTGTGCTTATGACTCTATGAATATATGTGGTTGGATTGATGAACGCTATATGTAAGTTCACCCTTGGTAACCTTAAGGTGATACATTGCACCAAGTATTCCCTAATGGTTTCTTCATGAAAGGAGTTAAAGATAAAGAGGAAGGTAATGTATTGTATGCATTGAATGTGCCTAAAATGTTATAAGTGGCTCTATGTGCTATTATGAATGGTTTCCATGTGTATGATGATGTATATGGTTTATATTGTGGCTATTGTACTAAATATTCTTGAAGTTTCTCTAAAAAGGCATGATTCATGGTTTCCAACTAAATGTCCCTTTTAAAAGCATGTTTTTGCATGGTTATCATACTTAGTGCATTCTTGTACTAACACTATTCTTCTTCATCTTATTTTACACCAAGTGTAGGTGGTGGTGGCTAAGGGCTTTTCCTAGAAGTGATAAGCTTGGCTTACTATTCCCAAGTTTGGGTGTGTCCATAAAGATTCAAGGACCTTTATGTTAAAGAGTTTCCTTAAGTTCTATGTACTAGATAGTAGTTTCTTTTGTATTGTAAGGGTTGTGTCCCACTTATGTTGTAGTCGTGTTTTAAGATGGCTACCTTGAGACGTAGTACTCCGATTTTGTATTAAAGGTTTAAATGAGGTGAATGTTTAATGTGTTATATTATGAAAAAGTTTTAAATTTTCTTCTATTTTTCTATCATAAATACTATGACGAATGTTAAGGGATTGTATAAGACCTCCGAGAGGTCGATTACACCGATAACGGCTAGGGGGTGCTCTCGGATCGTTACAAACATGGTATCAGAGCATAAGGTTATGAAAATGCTCTTATGATTCAACGTCTCATGAGCCACGTCTAGTAGAGTCTTGTTCATCGGTGTGAGTCGTGACACATCTATGAGCGAGAGGCTATAGGACGATAGAAGTTTCAATTTCTTCATTACTCTTGTGTCGTGCCGTAGAGCTTAACTCCATATGATCTTTCTCTCTCTCTTATTTTCCCTTGTCCGATGGTTTTCTAGATGTGATTACTTGGAAGGGGTGATGTTGCAAGGATCGAGGGAAGAAAAGGTGAGTTTCAATGCTTATTATGATGTGGTTACTATATGAGTATATATGAAGGTAGATTTGGAAATTGTATTGTGATGCCAACCATGACTATGTGTGACCTATGAGGTTGGGAGCATTACATTGAAAATGTTGTATGGTGATATAGTTCTCATATGATAAGAGTCGTTATGGTAAGAATGAAATTCCTTTTTAGGATGATGAGTTGCTTTATGGTGATGGGAAATGATAGAAGAAAGTCATGGTGTAGATTTGAGGAATTTTGAGGTAACTAGTGTGAGTTGAAAGTTGCTTTTTCTTATGAGTGATGCTTCATGATTGTCCTCGTGTGAATCAGAGTTCTTGGGTAGCTTTCCCTAAGAGTGGAAAAAGGGGCTTTGTTCCATGAGTTGGGATAGTGTTGTGCTCTAAGGTTAACTTGGAGAGTTGCATGTACCCCTTAGTTCATGGGAACGACAAAAGAGTAGATGTTGACCAACTCTAAAGAGGATAGTTGTCTTGTAAGGTTGATCTGAAGTGTGGTCATTCAAAAGGGTGTTTAGATAATACCTAGGCATGGTTGAGCGGAAAGTTACACCAAAGGTGATGATAAGGGTAAGATGTGATAAAGAGTTGATTAAGCTCACCCCAAGTGGGGGATAATGTGCCTAGATGGTAAGGTTTTGAGTGCCCTTAATATTTCTACATTGAACTTCCTTGAGTTCTCTATGTTGAGAACCACTTTGGGTGATAGATATGAAATGGAGTGGTATAGATGCTCATTTTGTTAGGATTCTTGAAATCCTCACCTAAGGGAGTATAGTGAAGATTTAGTGGAGAATGGTTCCTACCTTAGAGATGAAGGAGGTAATGATTAAAGGAGTTTGCATAACTTGATCCCAAGAGGGGGACTTTGTGCTTAATTGGTAAGTGATAGTTCTCTTCGTTACTTTAATGTGCTCTTAAATGGGTTTAACCTAAGTGGGGGATGATGAGTGAGTAGTAAGGTTTTTGATATCCTTATCTTTTCCTTCTATTCTTATTCAACCTTGAGACCAAAGAGTTCCTAGTAGCTTGTTCATGTTTTGGAGTCTTGCATTTGATTATGAGTTGCATGATCTCCGTATGTTATGCCTGTCCTAGAAGACACTATGTTATGCATGTTTTGAAGGATTCTTCTTACATAAAAATGGAATTTTAGTAATAAAAATTCATGTTTCTCATGTCAATATGCATCTTTATATGGTGAATGCACTCTTGACTTCATGAGGAAGAGAGTATGAGCATGCTTAGGTTAGGAGTTGAAAATTTCTCCTTAAATGAATTGACCTTTGTGTAATGCTTGCTTATGAGTTTTTTATGCCAAGTGTGTATGTTGTGACTAGGAGAAGGTAGTCCCTCCTTGAACATAACTAAACATGGTAATGCCATGTATGTTCTTGATAGTATGATGAATAAATGATAGGACTAGTAGATGATCTATAGTCCTCATGTTAGGGTGCAACTAGTATGAATTGCTTAATTGCCTCATGAGTGGAAATGTTGATCATTTCTATGTGTGCATTTGAAAGCCATTGCATATTGGACCCTATGATGATATAGAAGGGGTAAATATCATGTCATGATTAGGAGAAGGTAGTTCCTCCTATGAACATGAGAAAGGCCTATGTGGTTGATGCATTATGAGTCGATGAATAAAGTTTCGACTTGCTTGTGTTGCATGAGTTGATTTGAAGTGCATGCTTAAATGATTTCTTATGATAAAGTTGCATAATGTGTTTTAATGAGATAGTTGCATGTTGTGTTTCTTCGGTGTTTGAAATAAGAATGACGATTTGGAAAAGGAAGTTCCTCCAATGAAATAGGAAATAAAGTTGATGCATAAGGAGTTGGTAGATGTGTTGCTACTTTCTTGAATTGTACAAAGTTGTTTTGAGCCTTTTATGTGGAGTTGATATTCCTCCTTGATATGTGCTCTTATGTTGTTGTATGTTGTGTATTGTGAGCTGCTAGTTGGGTCATTGAGTCCTCGAAAGTGTTTTAAGTGTCATTCGAGGACGAATGTTCCTAAGTGGGGGATATTGTAATGACCCTCAAAATGAAGTAGGATAAAGTAGAACCTCACATGGGTTTTATGCATTAATAACTTGTTAAAATATTGAAGAATAACCTTTTTAGTCAGTTTTAAACAGTTTGGAAGTCAAACGTCAAGGGACGACCAAGACGTTCAGAAACTAGTCTTTTGTGTGTTGGTGTGTTCTAGTATGTTGTTCATGTTTGTATGTGTTGTTTGGACTCTAAAATCAGTGGAGGTGACCCTAGTGTCTTAATAAATGTTTTTAGGGTAAAAACGTTGGGGTACGACACCCCGGGACCACCCTAAGGGTCCCCGAGGAGACCCCAACCCTTTGACAAACAAGATGCCAAGGCAGATTGAAGTTGCTGATGGAGGGAGCATGTCCGCGTCGTAGACTAGGTCCACCAAGAGCCAAAATTTTGGTCCGCCTCGCGGACTCTACTCTCCCGAAATTTAATTTATGAAACTTGTGGGAACACCTCCGCATCGCGAACTTGTTTCCCGACGAAATCTACGAAAATAAAACTCAAGTTTGACTTGTTTAAAAGGTGGCTAAGTGAGGGGTAGTTTGGGTACTTTGAGGAATTATTATAAATGGTTATTCTACTTATTTTAGGGTATTTTAAGTTGGTTAAAACCCCAAAACCTAAAATTAGATCCCATTCTTCAAATTGACCCTTCCCTCTCAAAATAGATTCTCTAAAAAACTCCATTGAAGACCTTGATGAAGCTCAAGCTAGAAGATGGGTTTTCAACTGATTTCTTCTTCAATTTCATGGGTCTTCAATAATTAAGGTATGGTGATTCTTGATTCTTGAATAACCTCTCATTGAAGGAGTTCTATTAGAGATTTTCAAAAGTGATTCAAAGACCAAAATTCCCAATTTTCAATCTAAACATGGGTTCCTTTGTCAAACATTTTTCTAAATCATTCTAGTGATTAATTAATGTGGAATTAAGAATTTTAAGATAATTTTCAAAGGAATTTTTGAAGAACCCCTGATCCCCAAATTCTCGAAAATTGGCCTATGATGTGGGTCTTTGTGAATATGATCTCTATTGGTGAAATTATGTTTAGATTAGATTGTTTTGATGTTTCCTATGATTATCTATACTTATTCATGTTGAATTGTTGGTATATTGATGAGTAGAGAATTATGACCTTATGGGCAAAGTTATGGGTTGATCCCTTTGTTTATAGAATTGTACTTAGATAATGTTTATGTTGTTGAATTACATTGTTGATTCCTATTTCTATCTATGTCAATTGATTATGAATTTTTGAGTATTGATCCATGGTGATCATGGCTTGGAGAATTGGTAAGTTGACCTAACTTTTAGTCGATAGTATGATAATTGATGTTGTGTGGTTTGACCCACTTATGGTGGCGGTGTTTACTTCTTGTCTATCTATGCATGTCGAGATCATGGCCTTGAAGGCAATAGATGTGGAGTGAAGTGATGATTATGATGCATATATTTATGAAGTTGTGCTATGAAGGTTATGTATGAATCCTCAATGCGCAAGGAGGAAATGGAGAGGATGTGGCTGATACGTTAAGGATCCATGAGTTCTTAAGGATAAATCCTTTAGATTTCACCGGTTCAAGTGTCACTGAGAATCAGAAAAACATTGTGGAAGAATTGTAGAAAGTGTTTGAGGTTATGCATGTTGTTGATGCTAAGCGAGTGGAAGTAGCTGCATACTAACTGACGGGTGTTGCTAAATCTTGTTTGACCAATGGACGAAAGGTAGAGCTGAGGGTGCACTAATTGTGAGTTGTGTTGTCTTCGAGAGTGCCTTCAAGGGGCGTTTCTTTCCCCATGATCTAAGAGAGGCAAAGGTAAGAGAATTCCTCACTCTTAAGCAGAAATCTATGAGTGTGCATGAGTATAACCTTAAGTTCATCCAAATTTCCCGTTATGCACCGAAGATAGTCGCTGACATGAGGAGAAGGATGAGGTTGTTTATTGCTGGGCTGTCTCGTCTGTAGTAAGGAGGCCAAGGTAGCTATGCTAATATGGGATATGGACATAGAAAGGTTGATGACCCACATGCAACAACTTGAGGAAGATAAGCTCAGGGATAGAGAAGAGTTCTGAAACAAGAAGGCTAAGCCAGGGAATGAGTCGAGACAACAGAAGAGTAATGAAAACCAGTCATCGTTCCAACATAAGCAAAAGAGACCTGCTCCATCATTTGCTAGTGCAGCTGCACCAAGAAATAGAGGTAGTTCAATAATCATAATTCACAAAACATCAGAGCCAAACCTACACATTCTCAAGGAAGTGTGGCACAAGGAGGAAATAAGACTTACGCATGTGCTAAGTCTGGTAGAACCCACTCATGGGTCTGTCGTGATGGCTCCACTTGTTACTTCAAGTGTAATCAAGAGGGTCACTTTATGAAAGAGTGCCCTAAGAATAAACAGGGTGGTGGAAATAGGGGCAATAGAGCCAAATCTTCTTCAGTTTGTCCACCAGACAGAGCAACACCTAGAGGAGCTACTTCAAGGACAGGCGGAGGGGAAAACCATCTTTATTCTATCACTAGTCGCTAAGAGCGAGAAAATTCTCTAGATGTTGTCACTGGTATGATCAAAGTGTTTACTTTGATGTTTATGGTTTGTTAGATTTAGGAGTGAGTCTATCTTTTGTGACTCTTTATATTTCCATGAATTTTTATATTCTTCCTGAGCAACTTCTTGAGCCCTTCAGTGTTTCTACATCGGTTGGGGAGTCTATTCTAGTTGAAAATTTTTATTATGGTTGTACCATTTCCATTAATCACAAGGACACCATTATTGACTTAGATGAGTTAGATATGGTATAAGTTATATTATTCTAGGTATGGGAAGGCTTCATGCCTATTATGCCTCAGTTGATTGTAGGACTCGAGTAGTTATGTTTCAATTTCCAAATGAGCCAGTTATAGAATGGAGGAGTAGTTCAGCAGTGCCTAAGGGTCGTTTTATTTCATACCTTAAGTTCAGAACGTTAGTTTCTAAGGGATGCATCTATCACTTAGTCCGAGTTAATGACTCTAGTGTTGAGACATCACCTATTCAGTCAGTTCCAGTTGTTAGTTAGTTTCCAGAGGTCTTTTTAGATGATCTTCCCAGAAGTCCCTACTGAGAGAGAAATAGACTTCCGTATAAATAGTCATCCTGATACTCGTCCTATCTCTATTCCGTCATATAGAATGGCTCCAGCAGATTTGAAAGAGTTACAAAAATAGTTGAAATATCTTCTTGAGAAAAGTTTTATTCAATCAACTGTCTCTCCTTGGGGCGCTCCAGTCTTATTTGTGAAAAAGAAGGATTGTTCCCTTACAATGTGTATTAGATTAACGTCAGTGAAATAAGGTTACTCTGAAGAATAAGTATCCTCTTCCCTAACCATTATCGCCACCAACACATTCAAACCTTCATAGCGTGGTTTAGAAGTTTGATACCCCTGGAATTGCTATAGTTTTTTTATATTTCTCTTTTTATTGAAAGATGGAAAAATTGTACTACACCTACATTCATCGGGAATTTTCTCCATATTAAAATTTGCATTAAATAACTCAATCAACCATTCCATACCTACTCTTTAATAATAGGAATCTCATCGTGCCTGATCGCTCTTGAGGAAGTATGCTTTCGATATTTTCTTAATAGAGGTCTCTTACACAAACACCTTCCCTTCCTCATATTTAAAAACTTCACTTGGTCCAAGTCGCGAGCCTTTCTTTCTCTCGCTTTCGCGAGCCTATACAACTTCTTATCCCTACCTTTGTCCCCTAGTTCAACATACAATCATTTGAAAGTTGTCGTCTTAGTAGTCATAACTATTAACTTTGCTTCTGCCTTTGTTACCTTACAAATTTCTTTAAGGTTTCACTTCTCTTCCTCGTCCATGCACTTCACAAACTTTGTATATGCAACCTTCATGGTTTCCACTTTGCTTTGAGTTTTCCATCCCCCTCCCCTTCCCCCCACTAATATCCTTGATGACCACAAAAGTTACCCCGCGATACCCTTAGCACCTCTAAATCTACTCCCCTAATGCAACTATATGCCTTATCCCACATGTTTTTCACATCACTGCTATTTACTCCGGACCCCACACCAATAAAATTCTCCCCCATCACCTGAGAAAGAGCTGGGGTGAAGCCACCCAATTTAAACCTCATTCTATCGTATAAATTCTTCTTCCTTCTATGCCTCTTAATCTCCAAATTCATCACAAAAAGCTTGTATACGGTTGTTATAGTATCACTAGGAATAACCATGTAATCCTTGCAAAGTCTTCAATCACTCTTCCTAAGAAGCAAGTAATCTAAGTCATAGCTACCGTGCTACGAAAGATTTCAAAGTGGTACTGCCATTTCAGAAAGTACGAGTTAGCAATAACAAACTAAAAATACATAGAAAAATCCAGAAGAAATGCTCCACCTCCATTCCGCTCCGTAAAACAAAAGCCTCCATGAACATCATCAAAATCACTAAAAGCTTCCCCGATTTGATCATTAATGTGTCCACCGATGGAAATCTTCTTTGTGTTTGGTATATCTCTCACTACCTCATCCAAATCCACCAAATAAAGCACTTTAACCTCATTGTTAAAGCCCACTTGAGGCAAATAAGCACTAATAATATTCAAATAAACCCACCAACGAGTAGCTTAATCGTGATCATCCGATCATTGATTCTCCTAACCTCCAACACAGGCTCTCGAAGATCCCCATCAACAAAAATACCTATTTAGTTTCTATCTCTTGATACTCATGAGTACCACAACTTAAGCCCATACCTCTCATGCCTTGGTACTTTCCCATCTGATATCATGTACACAAGTTATATTTATTGTCCTTTTCTTCAGAATATTTACAGACTCTATGGACTTCCCCGTTAATATCCCTACTCTTAGCTTAGGAGAACTCTTAACCCACGTTCCACCACTTTCCCTCGCCCTCGGCCTCTACCGAAGACATGACCCAAGTCCACCATCATTCCCAAAACCCACTAGAGAGATGTAACTAGAGAAGATATAAAGAATACAAGTAGTTACTAAAACTGGTAATCAAGCGGAAAGTCTAAGACACATTAACAAAACTACAAACAAGATAAAAACATGAAATAATTCAGGGTATACACTAAATTAATCAAATGCATACAATAAAATAAGCAATAATAAATATTTATATTAAAATGTCAAGGAGGAGAGACTAGAGAGAAATAACAAACAAAGACGATAGATTTTGACCCATAAATGACGAAAAATGGAAGAAATAAACAATAAACCAAGAGTATAAACATTGAAAAAATAGCAAATATAAAATAGTGTAAGAAAGGCAGAATTTTATAAAAAATAGAATTCCAGTTTTTCTATAAAGTCAGACTTTCAAGAAGATAGAAAAATTAAGCAAAATTTCAAGAATGTACTAGAAAACACAAGACAAAATACAAAATACAAAATTTCAACAATGTGTTAGAAAATCAAATGCAAAAATAAAATACTCACAATAGAAAATAAATGATATAAATTGGACATCGAGAAGCAAGAAATTTGACCCTTAGGCACTGCTACTCCACTCTATAACTGGCTCATTAGGAATTTGGAACGAACAACTCGTGTTCTACATTCAATGGAGGCATAACAGGCATGAAGCCAGTCCATACCTACAATGAAATCAAAATATACCATGTCTAACTCAGTTAAATCTGCCATGGTGTTCTTGTAATTGATGGAAA
>JAJOOH010006785.1:0-35000 GCA_029582605.1 Solanum gracilifrons | reverse complement strand
TATGCGAGGGGAAAACTAAACATGACATAAGCTTGAAAGGAATATGAAAAGAACACTTACTTTAGCTTTACTCAACTCATGAATACTCAACTCAAATGCAAAGTAAAAACAACAACAAGGGTGCAGTTTATACAAAGCATTTAAACAGTAGATGATAACTCAATGTATTAAATAAATACAATATAAACTCAGTTTACATACAAAGTAATATAATAATGTGGGAGTTTCTCTAACCGACAACTACCACTATGAGCCTAAGTGATGATGATGCAACTTATTGCCCACACTGCCAAAAGTGTCCTATACCTTTTCGTGATATAGAGTGCCTCAACTAAGTGGATCTACTAGTCTATGCTAAAAAGCACTAAGGAATCATCTAAAAAGTATGACCATTTCTTACCCACGATGGCTACATGGTTTATGGAGACTTGACATATTATGAACTCGTCCCCATATCGGTTCTCACTAATAATCCCAAAATAAACTCAGCTCATCTATGTTAAAAATAAAAACTCTTTTTGTGATTTAAGATATTACTCAAAAACTAGCTCAAAGGCTCTTTTGAAAATCGGTGTTTCTTCTCTTGTTTAAATGTGAAAACATTTCAATGCTTGGTAATACTTAGTTCTGTATAATGTTTTTAAGAAATGAACTTTACTCTTACTCTTTACTCAACTCAAAACTCAAGACTTAAAACAAAGTTAAAACATTTGTAAAAGGCTTTTGGAAGACTATATGAATTTCCCTTAACTTGACTATTAACTTTCCTTGAATTGAATTATGGATTCAAGTTTCATGATCTCATATTTATGGATGATTTCATGATTTTTAGACGTACCTTAGAGTAGAGAAATTGACTAGAAAACATAGGTACGTTGCTAGGGAACTAGTACGGAAAGAAGTGGGAAAAGGATGAAGATCTGGAATCCTTAGCGCTCTGAGAGGCGCAGGGCGCCAGGAGGAAAACTTCAGAAGCTGGGGTGGGGTGCTCTGGCTGGCGCGGCTCCCCAAGGCCCAAACTTCAGAAGTCTCTTTGGGGCACTCTGAGAGGCGGGGCGCCCTACCCCCCTCCCCTGATTTTTGACAAATTTTCTTACTCATTTTTCAACTCTAAACACTCTAAACTCAATTGGTTCTTTCCCCAAACACTTAGAGTCGACTATATCACCAAAATATGTAAGTTTCTACTAAAAAATCATCTTATTTCATGAATCAATCTCAAGAAACTTCAACAACAAGAACCCACAAGAACTTAAATGAATTTCATCAAGAACTCAAAATATTTTCTTTCAAAAACACAATTACGCTGAACTGAATGATGATTGGAATGTGGGTGAACTAACCCAACGTTATGTGATCTCACATAACTCATAGGGATCACCCCTTGACGAAATACATGACCTTAACTTCAAGAACTTGATGATTCCTTGCTTTCCCTTCTCTTTTCTCTTCTCTCAAAACCCTAACACAAATTTCAAATGCGTAAAATGAACAAATTAAGTTTAGACCCCTAAGTAAATAATTAAAACGAAATAATTTAATTGGGTATTGAAAGGACCAAAACACCCCTTTAAAAATCCGGTTTTGACTTTCCTTATCTAGACAACCCAACTTCAAATGGACATATCTCAATCATACAAACTTGGAATTGGGAAAACTCAGTGGTGTTGAAAATATAATTCAAATATATTTCCTACGGTATCTGGTAGCACACCTAAATCATCTTGAGCTAGGAGTTATGGCGTTTGAAGTTGACCAAAAACTCAAACTTAACCAATTTTCCAGATTTTTTTCATTCTTTTCAAAAGGACTCTTTCTAACTCTAGGTCCTTCTAGTTCTTTCAAATAGCGAGATGTTAAAAATATTATTTGTGTAACACCCCGTATCCGAAAATAGACCAGATTGCAGATTTTTGGTGTTGCAGGTGGCACTCACGGGCACCATCCACGGACCGTAGGAGGACCCACGGTCCGTCCTGCAGGTCCGTGGTTCGTGTCAGCAAACTCCCTTAGAACTTAACCAGAAATTCAGCCAAGTGTCGACCCACGGCCGGACCTACGGTCTGTATGTCCGGTCATGACCATGGTTCGTGTTCGTGGATCGATGCCCCTAAAGACCAGCTTCAGTCTCGATTGACGGTTGACCAGCATGGACCGTTATTCGATGCACGGTCCATAGGTCTGACCGTAAGTGAGGGTCAGAAGTTAGTTAGATGAAAATTATGATTGGGTCAACTTCAGATGGTCATAACTTTTAGCACAAAAGGAATTATGTGTCCCATTACTTATGATATGATAGATAATTGAATCCTCTTTCAAACTCCACTGAGTTTGCTAAAATCTGACATCCGAGTAAAAAGTTATGCTCGTTTTAGTGAAGCCATGTCGGGCAGACTCGACCGACTATTCCAATCGACGGACCGTCGATTGAATGACGGGCCGTCAGTCCCGTCCGTCAGTCACTCCAACAGTAGTTAAGTCAAGGGTCTTTTGGTATTTTCCTATTTCGTTCGACCCCTAAGATACGTCGTTTAAACCCTAAATCATGAGGTTTTAGTCAGTTTAAGCCTAGAAACATAACTAGAACTTATCCTTTCGCCCATTAGGTCCCTAGAATTCAGTCAGTTTCTTGATTCCCTAATTATGAATAGACTTAGAGTTTCTAGAATTACAGCAGATCATCATAAATTAGTTATTAACATGTTCCAAATCTGATTATCATGTTATTTCTTAGTTTCTTACATGAATTTCAGAACCCTAGCAATGTATTTCTTTAATTCTTGAATTAAACATGCTAAGTCAGATATCTCAGTTATTCAGATATACATGCCTCAGTTATTAATTCATCATTATCAGTTTAATTATTGCATTCTCAGTTTGCATGTTCAGTTCGAGCTATCCTGTAACTTACAGAAATTCAGTCATAATGTGTTAATCACTTAATCAATTCGGAGTAGCATAATACCGAGTTGGAATAGGGTTCAGCATACAATATAGTCCTAGAACTACGAGCCACATAAGTGTAAGTCCCCTCTATGGGCAACATCAGTTTAGTGATCATGCCAACATGCCTCTTTAACTCTGGCAGGGTATATTGGGTCCTCTCGATAGGGCGTATACATCGGACTCCACATTTAGCTCATGTGGTTTTATGTCGGTTATTAGTAGCTCCCATAGTTCAGTCAGACTCTATTGCATTGATCATATTTTAGTACAGTCAATATTCAGTCTCAGCATGTTATAAATTTGGTCATTGCATCAGTTAGTTCAGTAATCAGTATCTATATCATGTTCAGACTATTTCATTGCTTTATTGCTTTGTTCAGTTATATGTTATTTCAGCTTTACTCTATCTTGCATGCTCAGTACCTCTCAAGTACTAACGCATACGTGCGCTACATCTTCTCGTAATGTAGGTTCAGGTTCTCAGCATCCAAATCACGCTTAGATCGATTCCCGATCTTTAGTTCAGCAACATCAGTGGTGAGTCCTCATTCTTCTAGGACTAGTGACATTTTATCTTTATAGATTTTAGTCTTTAATTTCAGTTTTGCTAGACCTAGTTGGGGTATGTCCCAACATTTCCAGTCAGTTTAGTGGCTTATTTCAGACATAGTTAGATTCGGCTTAGTATTGAGTTAATATCTTGTTTGTATTAAACTCATCAGTTTTCATATATCTCAGTTATAGTATATGGGTATTCCCCATCTTTTCATTTTTATTTATGATTTAGCTTCCACATCAGTTTATTATCTTTAGTATTCTCATAATCATGCCAGCAGGGTTAGCTTGGGATCACTTGTGGTCCTAGGTCCCGTGTACGCGTCTCGGGGGTAGTGTCGGGGCATGACAAACTTGGTATGAGATCACTAGGTTTAAGAGTCCTAGGATGTCTGAGAATCCGCACTAAGTAGAGTCCTTTTCATGGGTGTGAAGTTCCCTACATCTAATAAGAAGGAGGCTATGAAGTGCTTTAGGAAAACTTCACTTTCTTGATATTCTTATCGTGCGTTGGTATGATCTCTTTTCTAATCCATCATTATGCGCCTAAGATCATGCCTCCCCGTAGAGCTAACGCCAGGAATGCTAACGCAATTCCTCTAGTCCCAGATCATGAGGTTAAGAATGAGGAGTTACATAATGCGATCTAGCTATTGGCTCAGAGTATGACCAACAAGAACAATCAGTAGGTTCTAGTTCCTACTAATAAAAATGGTGGATCAGTGACAGCTAGAGTTCGAGATTTTTTTTAAGGATGAATTCGCCTGAGGGTAACAAGTTGGTGAAGACCCACAAAATTTCATTGATGAGGTTAAGAAAATCTTTGGAGTGATGCAAGTGACTGGTAATGGTAGGATTGAGTTGGCATCCTACCAGCTTAAGGATGTGGCTCACATATGGTACACTTAGTGGAAAGATTCAGGGGCTACTTTATCTCTTGTAACTCCTTACTTAGCAGTCCAATTCAGTGTTAGCCCATAAACTCTTTCAGAACCCTTCTCAGTCTCTACTCCAGTCGGTGAACCAGTTATGGCTAGACGGGTGTACAGAAATTGCCCTGTCATAGTCTCTCAGAAAGTCACCTCAGCAAATCTTGTAGAGTTAGAAATGGCAGACTTCGATGTCATTCTAGGCATGGATTGGTTACATTCTTGTTATGCCTCAGTTGATTGTAGAACTAGGATTGTTCGTTTTCAGTTTCCGGACGAACCAATCTTAGAATGGAAGGTTAGTAGCTTAGCGCCTATGGGTCGATTCATTTCTTACCTTAAGGCCAGAAAGATGATCTCTAAGGGTTATCTCTATCATCTAGTTTGGGTTAAGGATTCAAGCTCTGAAACCCCAACTCTTAAGTCAATTCCTATGGTTAATGAGTTTCTAGAAGTGTTTCCAGATGATCTTCCCAGAGTTCCTCCCGAAAGGGAAATTGGCTTTGGAATTGATCTCCTTCCAGATACTCAGCCTATCTCTATTCCTCCTTACAGAATGACTCCAGCAGAGCTTAAGGAATTGAAAAAACAATTGAAAGACCTTCTAGATAAGGGTTTCATCAGACCTAATATTTAGCCATGGGGTGCACCAGTGTTGTTCGTAAAAAAGAATGACGGTTCTCTCAAAATGTGCATTGACTATAGGCAGTTGAACAAAGTCACAATCAAGAATAAGTATCCCATCCCCAGGATTGATGATTTGTTCGACCAACTTTAGGGTGCAAGTCATTTCTCAAAGATAGACCTCAGATCAGGTTATCATCAGCTTAAAGTCAGAGATAGTGACATTCCGAAGACAGACTTCAGAACTCGGTATGGTCATTACAAATTTGTTGTTATGTCATTTGGACTAACCAATACTTCTGCAGCTTTCATGGATTTGATGAACAGAGTGTTCAAGCAGTACTTAGACTTGTTCGTTATCGTCTTTATTGATGATATCCTCATACTCTAGGAATGAGGAAGAACATGTGAGTCATTTGAGAGTTGTTCTGCAAACTCTCGAAGATCGCTAGTTATTTGCAAAATTTAACAAGTGCGAGTTTTGGTTACAATACAATGAATTGCTTTACTTAGGCATATTGTGTCTAGTGAAGGAATTAGAGTAAATTCCCAAAAAATAGAAGCAGTGAAACAATGGCCCAGACCTACCTCTGCTATAGATATCCGAATTTTCTTGGGTCTAGCGAGCTATTACAGACGGTTCGTGGAAGGATTTTTATCCATAGCCTCACCATTGACTAGGTTGACTCAGAAAATGTTCAAGTTTCGATGGTCAGATGATTGTGAGAAAAGCTTCGCAGAATTGACAACTAGGTTCACTACAACTCCTGTCTTGACTCTACCAGAGGGTTCAGATGGTTATGTGATCTATTGTGATGCATACAGAGTCGGCCTAGGTTGTGTGTTGATGCAGCGAGGTAAGGTTATAGCTTATGCTTCCAGACAACTTAAGGTGCATGAGAAGAATTATCTGACTTATGACCTCGAGCTTGCAACAGTGGTATTTGCACTCAAGATTTGGAGACACTACTTGTATGGTGTTCATGTAGATGTGTTCACAGACCATAAGAGCCTCCAGTATGTATTCACCCAGAAAGAGTTGAATCTTCGGCATAGAAGGTGGCTTGAGTTCCTCAAAGATTATGATATGAGGGTGCATTACCATTCGGGTAAGGCGAATGTAGTAGCAGATGCTTTTAGCAGATTATCCATGGGTAGTGTAGCACATGTTGAGGAAGAAAGAAGAGAGCTAGCAAAGGATGTTCACAGACTTGCTCGCATAGGAGTTTATCGTATAGGCATATCAGATGGTGGTGTAACGGTTCAAAATGGGGCAGAATCTTCTTTGGTAGTAGAGATTAAGGAAAAGAAAGACAGTGATCCAATCTTGCTTGAGCTTAAGGGTGCAGTACACAATCAGAAAGTGGGGGTTTTCTCCCAAGGGGGAGATGGTGTACTTCGCTATCAGGGTAGATTGTGTGTTCCTGATGTGGGTGAATTGAGACAAGATATTCTCGCAGAAGCCCACAATTCCAGATATTCTATTCATCCAGGCACCACTAAGATGTACCGCGATCTGTGGGGAGTCTATTGGTCGAATGGTATGAAAAGAGATATAGCAGACTTTGTGGCTAAGTGCCCCAATTGCCAGCAAGTCAAGGTAGAACATCAGAAACCAGGAGGTATGACTCAAGAGATTGACATTCCTACTTGGAAGTGGGAAGTGATCAAAATGGACTTCATCACAGGTTTACCTCGTGCTCGCAGACAGCATGACTCCATTTGGGTGATTGTTGATAGGGTTACTAAGTCTTCTCGCTTTTTGGAGATCAAGACTACAGATTCGGCGGAGGATTACGCCAAGCTTTACATTAATGAGATTGTGAGGTTGCATGGGGTTCCTTTGTCTATCTCCTCAAATAGAGGTCCTTAGTTTACCTCTCATTTCTGGAAGTCATTTCAGAAAGGTATTGGTACTCAGGTTAATCGTAGCACAACATTTCATCCCCAGACGGATGGTCAGGAAGAGCGTACCATTCAGACCATAGAGGACATGTTGAGAGCTTGTGTGATCGACTTCAAGGGTAGTTGGGATGATCACCTTCCTTTTATTGAGATTGCCTACAACAATAGTTACCATTCCAGCATTCAGATGGCCTCTTATGAGGCATTGTATGGGCGTAGATGTAGATCTCCAGTTGGTTGGTTTGAAATAGGTGAAGCCTTGATAGGACCAGATTCAGTCGTTGATGCTATGGAGAAAGTGCAACTCATTAAAGATAGCCTTAAGACTGCCCAGAGTCTCCAGAAATCTTATGCAGATGTGAGAAGAAGGGAACTAGAGTTCCAAGTTAATGATTGGGTTTTCCTGAAAGTGTCACCTATGAAAAGGGTGATGAGATTTGGCAAGAAAGGGAAGCTCAGTCCCAGATATATAGGCCCTTACCGAATCTTGAAAAGGATTGGTAAAGTGACTTATGAGTTAGAGTTGCCAGCAGACTTAGCAGCAGTGCATCAAGTCTTTCACATTTCTCTTTTAAAGAAGTGTGTGGGTGATCCAGCATCCATAGTGCCATTAGAGAGTGTGGCCTTGAAAGATAGTCTTTCTTATAAGGATGTACCAGTTGAGATTCTTGATCATCAGGTTAGAAGGTTGATAAATAAAGAAGTCGCTTCAGTCAAGGTTTTGTGGAGGAGTCAGTCAGTAGAGGGAGCTACTCGGGAAGTAGAAGCAGCCATGAAGTCCAAGTATCCTCACCTCTTTCCTTCCGATTCCATTCCAGCTTGAGGTAATAGTTCCTCTTCAGTTTTTCAGTCATTCATGTGTAAATTCAGTCTTAGAATCATGTTCCTTCAGTTAGTACTTGCATTTTCAGCATATTTGCATGTTCTTGGAACTTAGTTCAGTCAGAAATTCAGTTCTCAGTGTTTAATGGTAGGGATTGCAGCCCCCTCCCTCCATTTCAGCTAGTTTAGTGTTCATTCGAGGACTAATGGTCCCAAGGGGAAGATAATGTAACACCCCATATCCGAAAATAGAACAGATTACAGATTTTTGGTGTTGCAGGTGGCACTCACGAACACCATCCATGGATCGTAGAACGAATCACGGTTCGTCTTACAGGTCTGTGGTTCGTGTCAGCAAACTCCCCCAGAACTCAACTACAAATTCGGCCAAGTGTCGACCCACGGCCGGACCTACGGTTTGTAGGTCAGGTCACGGACTGCGGTTAGTGTCCGTGGATCGATGCCCCTAAAGGCTAGCTTCAGTCTTGATTGACGGTTGACCAGCACGGACCGTCATTCTATGCACGGTCCGTAGGTCTGACCGTAAGTGAGGGTCAACAGTGAGTTAGATGAAAATTATGATTGGGTCTACTTCAGATGGTCATAACTTTTAGCACAAAAGGAATTATGTGTCCCATTACTCTGATATGATAGATAATTAAATCCTCTTTCCAACTCCACTGAGTTTGCTAAAATCCGACATTCGAGTAAAAAGTTATGCTCATTTTAGTGAAGCCCTGTTAGGCAGACTCGACCGACGATTCCAATCGACAGATCGTCGATTGAATGACAGCCTGTCAGTCCCGTCAGTCAGTCACTCCGACAGCAGTTAAGTCAGGGGTCTTTTGGTCTTTTCCTATTTCGTTTAACCCCTAAGATACATCGTTTCAACCCTAAATCATGAGGTTTTAGTCAGTTTAAGCCTAGAAACATAACTAGAACTTATCCAAGTCAAATCATTAATTAAAACTTAGAAAATTAGAAGCAAGAGAGGAGAAAAAGGTCAAGAACCCTAGTTCAAGAACGCCACAAGGTTCCATCAGTTCCATCCCCAAAATCGGAAAAATTCTCCGAGGAATTACTCACCAGGTATGTGGGGTTTCACTAGTGGGTTCCTTTCGTCCATTAGGTCCCTAGAATTCAGTCAGTTTCTTGATTCCCTTATTATGAATAGACCTAGGGTTTCTAGAATTATAGCAGATCATCATGGATTAGTTATTAACATGTTCCAAATCAGATTATCATGTTATTTCTCAGTTTATTACATGAATTTCAGAACCCTAGCTGTGTATTTCTTTAGTTCTTGAATTACACATGCGAAGTCAGATATCTCAGTTATTCAGATATACATGCCTCAGTTATTAATGCATCATTATCAGATTAATTGTTGCATTCTCAGTTTGTATGTTCAGTTCGAGCTATCCAGGAACTTACCGAAATTAAGTCATAATGTGTTAATCACTTAATCTATTGGGAGTAGCATAATACAGAGTTGGACTAGGGTTCAGCGTACCCATATAGTCCCAGAACTATGAGCCACGTAGGTGTAAGTCCCTTCTGTGGGCAACATCAGTTTATTGATCACGCCAGCATGCCTCTATACCTTTGGTAGGGTATATTGGGTATTCTCGATGGATCGTATACATCGGACTCCACATTTAGGTCATGTGGTTTTATGTCAGTTATTAGTAGCTCCTACAATTTAGTCAGACTCTATTGCATTGACCATATTTCAGTACAGTCAGTATTCAGTCTCAGCATGTTATAAATTTAGTCACTGCATCAGTTAGTTCAGTATTCAATATCTATATCATGTTCAGATTATTTCATTGCTTTATTGCTTTGTTCAGTTATATGTTATTTCAGCTTTACTCTATCATGCATGCTAGGTACCTCTCAAGTATTGACGCATACGTGAGCTACATCTTCTCGTAATGTAGGTTCTGGTTCTCAGCATCCAGAACACGCTTAGATCGATTCTCGATCTTCAGTTCAGCAGCATCAGTGGTGAGTCCTCATTCTTCGAGGACTAGGGACATGTTTATCTTTATCGCTTTTAGTCTTTATTTTCAGTTTTGCTAGACCTAGTTGGGGCATGTCCCAACATTTCTAGTCAGTTTAGAGGCTTATTTCAGACATAGTTAGATTCAGCTTAGTATTGAGTTAATATCTTGTTTGTATTAAACTCATCAGTTTTCATATATCTCAGTTATAGTATATGGGTATTCCCCATCTTTTCATTTTTATTTATGATTTAGCTTCCGCATCAATTTATTATCTTTAGTATGCTCATAATCATGCCAGCAGGGTTAGCTTGGGATCACCTGTGGTCCTAGATCCCGTGTACGTATCTCGAGGGTAGTCTCAGGGCGTGACAATTTGGAAGGGGAAGACTCCACTCTTTGAGTGATTAATTGTGTGATTTAATGCAAGTGATCCCCTAGACATTGTTTTTTTGTAGAATTTGTGTACTTTCTTCATTACTTTTCTGTTAGGAGCAATGGGGGTGAGGTGAATGATTTATTTTTCGACATCATCGATCTTATTGTATAAAATAAGGTTGAAATGAAAAAGGCTATGTGATGAAAATCATGATACAAATTGCCTTATTGTGAACCTTGTTGATTAATTGATGAAAAGCTTGAAAGCATGAATGTTGACTTGAAATGTATGATTTGTTATCTCTTTCCTTTGATGTGATCTTGCTTGTGTGCATTGATTATTGAATAACGTGTTGAGGCTTATGTTGATTTATTATCCCGATGTCTTTTTCAGCAAGTGCTATTATGACGAGACCTATGCCGATGAATACTGTTATGCCGAGGTAATTTATTGCAAGTGCTTATAAAGACAATGATAAATGGTTATGGCGATAGACTGATTATTGTGACTTGATGCATATGAGGCTTATGCGTGACTTGGTTGCTAACTGTGATCGATGTACTTATTGTGTGTAACTGAACTACTTGATGTTAAAATTGATTTGTCTGATTCATTTGATGGTGGAATTGTGGCTATTGCACTGTGGATATTCATCCTTATGATCTGTGTATTGTAGAACTGTTAGGTTGGGTTGATTTCTGTGTAGGTTGTAGTTTAATGAGGTTCGGTTGGAGTGTAAGGGGTGTTTGATTTCAAGCTAGAGACTTTGTTTATTAAGTTTCTTGTTGGATACTGTGTTGCTGGAACTTACTGTTTTCTTCTACACTTGTGTAGTTACCAAGCCGGTTTAGCGTGATTGTTCTTCTTCTCACGTTCTAAGGCCCATTGGAAGACTTGAGAGGTAGCCGCTTGTAATCCTAGTGGGCCCTCTATTCCTTAATCCCAAAAGCTTCATTCTATTTGAAAAACAATTATTGACACTTGCATTTATTTCTTAAATTCCACACTTTATGCAATGTAGTGGCTTGTAGACGTGACAACCAGATTTTGGGGGCTTTAATAGAAAGAATAATTTTTCCACTTTATCTTGTTCTTGGTTTGTCTTTTTGCATTTCTTTCTTTTTTATTGGATCGTGAAACCCTTAGCGTTCGTGAGTTGGCTCCTAGTCATCATGGCTGACATCGCATACTCTTGATTATGTCTTTCCACAATTATCAGATTGTAGACATTCAAACTTGTATTTCTTTTGAATCTGTTTTATTACTAAGTGGCTTGTACACGTGACACAAGGTTTTGGGGATAGTTTTGTTATGTTATTAGATCTGAGTTCTTAATCTCTTTCTTACTTCCGCATTTACCCTTTTTGAGGGTTATTTACACTTATCTATCTTAGACGAATAAGGCACGTGTCATCAGACCTGGTTTTTTGGTCATGACATATATGGATTGTAAGGACCCATATGGTTATTTTGGATATTTTCCTATTTATTTATATTTCTAAAGTATTTAGAACAATAACTTTGAAGAACTTTGTAATAAACTTCAAATTTCAAAGTATATTTTCAAAACCAGAAAGTTAATACGAGTAAAGAAAATATAATGTGTCCTTAAGAAAATTATTCACCTCAAGTACCTCAGGTTAATGGATTGTATCCTCCCAAGATAGAATGATCTTACTTATCGGTGCATTGGTATCTAAAATCATGGTGCAAACGAACCACTCAAATGAAGTAAAGTAAACAAGCACCATTTCTTTATTCAGAATAAAAAGTTCAGAAATTTCGTTGTTGAAAAATGAGTGAAAACCACTCTATTTTTAGACAACAAAGCCTAGTGTGAACAAATGCTTACTTTGACTTATCAAAAAGGTCACAACCCTTTGGAAAAGTCACAATTTTTTGAAAAAGTCATAACCCCTCAGAAAAGTCATAGATCTTAAGAAAAATCAAACCTCTACAAAAGATTCACAACTCTTCATTTACTATTCACGCCTTTTAAAACCCAACAATCCCCTGCATGATTGTAGAATGACTTTAACAAAAAATAAATGGACAAGTATGTACTACACAAGAAAGTATTAATTACATCTTGATAAGCAAGTTTTCCTTTTAACTTTCCGTAGTGAACATATGTCGAAGATACTCGATCAATTGGTAGATTTGTTATCTTTGAATCGTTGAGTTGTGGTGTATACCAAGACAACCACATAAAACATAATTAATCCTTTACCATATATGGTTTTCATTGTTGTGTTCATTTAAACCATGAATACTTTCTCGTTTCATGAGTATATAGAGAATGTGTTTTTATAATCATATTGAAGCGACTACACTTCACACTCACATATGTGATTTGTAACTGTGTTATTGTGTAGATACACATTTTGGTCAAATTTGCCAAACATAGAAACCATTGGAAACTGTTAAGTTTTATCAACTTGTTAATATGTCACAATGTTTTATCCTTGTTCCTAAAAATTATTTTGATCACAAGAATGAATTAAGGTTATTGACAATGCCAAACTATCTGTCACAAATTTGTTTGATCTTCTTGAACCATGATTTTGGGATCTCCGATCTGCTAGGTAGAGTTACCGTCATGATGATTTCTTTGATGATCTCTCAATTCCATCTCTAGTTAGGACTTTTTTATGTGGATTCGAAACATTATCATTTGACTTCACATAGTCAAATGATAAATTAGTAAAAGTCTTTTTCAAAAAGACTTGAATAAAAATCAATTGCATACAAATAAGTGGGGGATTTCTACTCATTTAGGGGTTAATATTCAAAGATTTAGTGTCCTCAATGCCTAATTTACGCTCATAACTGATGTTAAAATAATAATTTGAAGAATGAAGGCAAAAGATCTAGGTAAGGGCATTACATGTAAAAAAGGAGCAAAAAAGCTAAAACAAAAGGAAGTCAAAGTTGGTACTGCCCAAAGCCCCTCAACATGTCGTAAACTGGACCTTTAGCTCGACTAATGTACCAGAAGGTCAGCCCATGGATAAGACCAACTTGGTGATAGGAGAAGTATTTCGGCGAGTCACCGAAAGTATTCAGCGAAGCTAATGTAGCTCACCAAATTTTACACATAGAGGTGGTGCAAGGCCATGTTAAGAAAGCAACAAGAGGAGCACTCGGCGCGTTGTAGACCTACTTTGCCGAATTTTACCGAACAGCTCATGAAAATACAAGCCAAGAAGCCAATGAAAGGGGGCACTCGGCGTATCACCGACCAGGTCAGCGAAGCCCAACTTACTTCACTGAGTGACTGCGATACTGAAACTTTGGGAACGTATAAATGTAATTTTTAAAAGAAGAAAAAGGGTTCCCACATTGTCCAATTCGGGGGTTTTGATCTTCAACATTCTAAACATTCTTATTACACTTTTTGCGTAGAGTTTAAGTGTTTATTTTATTTTTAGCTTCAATTTGAGTATTTGAAGACTTGTGGATTGTTGCCCAATCTAATGAAAAATATAGTTGGTAATGATTTCTTGTTCTTTATTATGTATTTCTAAACCTCTCATTCTTGGGGGTGTGATTATGTAGTTGAATGTTTCAATTATCTTGTGGGTGTTAATTTTTACATATTTTATTTATGATTTGAAGTCGGTTCAATTAATAGTTTGTGTTTTAATTGAGGAATTGTAGTTGCAAATGCAATTCTAGTTTAGTACTCTAGGTTGCTTGAGAAAGAAGTATTAGAGTTAAAACTATTAGTTGATGATTGTAGTGGTTGTGTTGTTGTAGACTTAGCTTAAGAAAGTGGGTCTAAATTTAATCCGACAAATCTAGCTTGAAAAAGTAGATTGATTAAGGTATTGGGCTGCTAATATATGTTTTGCTTGTCGAGGATCGAAAGAACTCCCTTGATTCGTGATAGTTGATAGAGAAATGGCTATTGCGCCTAAAGCCTAACCTACCCACTGAAGTTGAACGGATTTTAGTAAGCAATAATCACCCATTTAGAGAAATTTTAATTAAATTTATCACACTTCTAAGAAACATTTTCTACCTGTTTACTCCCGGTTATTTGTAGTTGTTAATTGTTCACCCAAATCCTCCTATTTGACATTAATTGTAAAACCCTTGTCATTTACTTTTTTGTTGCAAAAATGTCTACATCTTGAAACGATTAGAACACTACTCTACTTCATAATTGAATTTTTTAGCATATCACTTCCTGTGGGATCAACCCCAAGTCGTAGGTGGGTTTATATTTGTTAGCGACCGCCTACACATAGAATCAGATGAAGTGTAGTTGAGAGTTATCAAAACATCGCGCCGTTGCTGTGGAGTGGTATTTAGAATTCTTTTGGTGAAGTTTAGTTGTGAACTATTTTGTGGTAGTTCAATCAACTTATTTGTGTTCTGTGTTAGATGCTCTTAAACAGGTGAAGAGATGAGTGTTAATGGGAGTATTGCCAGTCATCTAGGGAACAATGATGATATCGGTAATTTGCATGATGTCAATGATGATCAGTTGGGAAGTAGGTGTGATATTCGATTGCCTATGATTGTGGGCAATGTGTTATTTCATGTAGCACTATGTTGCGGCTGTTGCAAATGGAGAATCTCTTTGGAGGTTTTGTTTATGAGGACCCTCATGACCACATTCGAAACTTTGTGGATGTGTGTGGGCCATTTTCTTTCAAGAATATCACTCAAGAGTCATTCCTACTTCGTTTGTTTCCCCTTTCTCTAATGGGGGAGGGGACAAAGTGGTTGGCCGATTTACCAAGGGAATCAATAACTTCTTGTGAGGAGCTCACTGATGTTTTATGTATTGTTTTTCCCTACCCAGAAGATGGTGAAGTTGAAGGATAATATTCAGAACTTCAAGCGAGTGGATGGTGAACCTCTTCACAAGACATGGTTGAGGTTCCAAAAGTTGTTGCTTAAATGTCCAACTCACGGGCTAACGAACAATGTGTTGTTACAATATTTCTACTAGAGCCTCGACTCAGTCAATAAAGGTGTGGCAGACCAGCTCGTTTGAGGAGGAATCATGCAACAACAGTTTGACATAGCATCTAGCCTTCCTGATGAGATGACAAAAATTTATCGAGCTTGGTACACAAGGGAAGATCAGGTGTCTCCTTTGAAATTATCGATGACAAAGAAAAAAATTGAAAAGAAGTAAGAGCAAGATGAAAATATGGCTAAAGTGATGACCCAAATGGACCTATTGAAAAAGCATATAATGGAAAATGGGTACGAAGCTATGTATCTAGCTGAAGTAACATTTGAAAACAAGGAGGTGCAACAAGTGTTGAGACTAGTGTAGGGTTTTTGTTAGAGCTCTTGAAGGCCGCGAGAAAATCAAGGTTAGAACATATTTAGTAAGGATTTATGTAGAGGTTACAATCGAGATTGGGCTGACCAAAATAAATCTTAAAGGAGAGAAGATGATGATGATGCTTATTACATGCACACGGGTAATAATTCAAGATCTAGGGAAAGTTCTGGGAGCTTTCATATAGATGATTTCTTGTTTCTCATTCGAAAGGTAAAGGGAACTGAAGAAATGCTTAAAGAAATGAAGGCACATTTATCATCCTTGAATAAGAAGGTAAACTCTCACTTGGATTCTATCAAGCAACTTGAATGTCAAATGAGTCAATTTTTAGCCCAATTAGGGTGAGAATCAAATAAGAGTTTTCCAAACAATATGATGGTAAATTCAAAGATTAATCATGATAAATGCTTCACAGTGTTGACTCGGAGTAGAAAACCATTAGGTGGTGATTAAAAGTGAATGATGAAGCAAACACCAGTAAAGACGGAAATGATTCCATTGATGTTGAGGAGTCCGACCAAGAACCGTAAAATGACACATCCAAGGAGATTGATGAAACTCCAAGAAAACTCATCACCGAGTAATTGCAAACAACAAATGAGGAGGCTTCTTCTTCTTCGAAACCTACAAAACCGTTGCCCAAAGTTAACCCACCATTCCCTCAAAGACAAAAAAAAGGGATGAGGATGCAAAGTTTCAAAACTTCCTATATGTTTGCAAGTCTCTGTCTATAAATCTTCCTGTAGTGGAAACATTGTTGGAAATGTTGGGCTATGCAAAGTTCATGAATGAATTGGTCACTTGAAGAAGAGTATGGATTTTGAAAATGTGGAGGTGTCTCATAGTTGTAGTGCCATCATGACAAGCAATGTGGTTGTAAAGAATGTTGATTCGGGGGAATTTACTATTCTATGCACTATTGGGATGCTTCAATTTGCCAAAGTGCTGTGTGATTTGGAGGCAATTATTAACTTAATGTCGTATACCATTTTCAAACAACTTGGTTTGGGCGAACCTAAGTCTACAACAATGTGTCTTCTAGTGGCTAATCGATCTATTAAACACCCCATTAGCATACTTTATGATATTTTTGTGAAACTGGATAGGTTCATATTCTTGGCCGACTTTGTTATTTTGGACTGCGAGATTGATGCCGAGGTACCTATTATTTTGGGTAGACCATTCTTCGCTACCAGTAGAGCCCTTGTTGATGTCAAAAGTGGTGAGTTGAAATTTTGGGTAAATGATGAGGAGGTTACTTTCAATGTGTGAAAATCAATTAAGCAACCTTGTGACATTCATGTGGTCTCAATCATCGATATGATTGATGAAGCCGATGATAGTGTGAGTGAAGTATTTTATGTGGGTGAGCCCTAAGCTTCTGCCCTTTCATATTATGATGAGGAAGAAATTTAGGATTATGATTAGGTTGTGGCTGCTCTATCTCGCTTAACTTCTCATTCTAAAAATCCAGTGAAGCTTGACTTTGATTTGAAATATGGAGAAAGTCCCCCCGCTAAAGCATCAATCGAAGAGCAATCGAAGCTTGAGATGAAGGTGCTCCAATCTCACCTTCAGTATGTATTTTTGGGAAAACCCAAAACTTTCCCATCATCATCACCACAGATATGCTTGAATGGAAAGTAAAATTGCTTGTCAATGTGTTGAAACGATACATTAAATGGACAACTGGTGATATTGTTGGGATTCCCCCGAAATTACCAATCACAAAATCCAATTGGAAAGTGAATGTAAAGTAAGAGTCGAACACAAAAGGAGGCTAAACCCACTGATGCAAGAAGTGGTGAAGAAAGAAATCAGCAAGTGGCTCGATGCAGGTATGGTATACCACATTGCAGATAGCAAATGGGTGAGTCCCGTGCAATGTGTACCAAATATAGGATGTATCAAAGTAGTTCTAAATAATAAAGGGGAACTTGTGCCTATGAGACCGGTTACTGGATGGCGTGTATGCATGGACTACCGAAAATTGAATACATGGATTAAAAATGATCATTTTCTTATGCCATTTCTGGACCAAATGCTTGATAGGCTGGCATGGAGTGGATGGTATTGCTTTTTAGATGGTTATTTCGGGTACAACACGATTTCTCTTGCACCGGCATATCAAGAGAAAATAACTTTTACATGTCCCTATGGAACATTTGCTTCCAAGAGAATGTCTTTTGGGTTGTGCAATACCCGGCAATATTACAACGATGTATGCTTTCTATTTTTGCCGATACGGTTGAGGACTCGATGGAAGTCTTTATGGATGATTTTTCGGTTATTGGTGATTCTTTTGAAAAATGTCTTCAACACCTTGGGAAGGTACTATAAAGATGCATTGAAATCAACCTTGTTATATATTGGGAGATGTGTCATTTCATGGTCAAATAGGGTTTTTTAGGGCATAAAAATTCAAGAGAAGGAATGCAAGTGGATCAAGCTAAAGTCAAAGTCATTTCTAAACTTGTCCCCTCCTATTTTGGTAAAAGGCGTTCAGAGTTTTCTAGGCCATGCAGGTTTCTACAGGTAGTTTATAAAGGATTTTCCAAGGTAGCTCACCACTTTGCAAGTTACTAGAAAAAAAATCCACTTTCAACTTTGATGAAGCTTGCCTAAAAGCATTTTTGTGCTTAAAAGAAAAACTAGTGTCCACTCCGATCATTGTTGCCACCGATTGGAGTATTCCATTTAAAATTCATGTGTCATACTAGTGGTGTTGCTTTTGGAGTTGTTCTTGGTCAACAAAAAGGCAAGCTATTGAACTCAGTTTATTATGCGAGTAAAACCTTTAATGTAGTTCAATAAATTATACAGTCATTGAACAAGAATTGCTAGCAGTGGTGTATATACTTTTGAGAAATTTAGATCGTACTTGTTGGGTACTAAAGTGGTTGTGCACAGCGATCATGCTGCAATACAATATTTGATGGCTAAGAAAGATCCAAAGCCGAGATTTATTTGATGGGTGTTGTTGTTGCAAGAGTTTGATTTCGAGGTCAAGCATCGAAAAGGGTGTGAGAACCAAGTGGTGGATCACATGTCCCGTCTGGAAACCAATATTGTTGGTCCCGGTGAGGGGGACATTGAGGATGTGTTTCCCGACAAAGCAGTTATGAGAGTAACCCATGGTGAATCACCTTGGTACGCTGACTTCCTAAACTATGTAGTGTGTATTATGTCCGAGGGACTGAATTTTTATTAACAAAAGAAATTCTTGTTTGATGTAAAGATATACTTCTTGATGAGCCATACCTATTTAGAGAATGCGTATACCACATAATTAGAAGGTACATACAGGAAATAGAGGCAAATGCAATTCTCAATGCTTGTAATGCATTACCAATTGGTGGACATCATAGAGGGGTACGCACAGCCACCAAAGTACTTCAAGATGCTCATTCTCTCATTAATAAATGCATTCAATGCCAAAAGTAAGGAGGAGTTTCGAGAAGACATGAACTACCTCTTCATCCTATTCTAGAGGTAGAGGTTTTTGACATCTAGGAATCGAATTCATGGGACCGTTTGTGAGCTCTTTCGGATATAAGTATACCTTGGTGGTGGTTGATTATATTTATAAATAGGTAGAGGCTGTAGCTTTGCCAAACAATCAAGGGAAGAGTGTTGTGCGATTCTTGAAGTGATATATTTTAACAAGGTTTGGTACTCCACGTGCAATAATCAGTGATGAAGGGTCTCATTTTTGCAATCGGTTGTTTACTTCGTTGTTGAGCAAATATGGAGTTAAGAATAAAGTTACAACCCCTTATCATCCGTAGACAAGTGGCCAACTTGATGTACAACCCCGCAACTAGAGAGCTAGCATTAGAAAGAGTCATTTTTTGAATGAATTAAAAATCTGAAAATTTGACAAAATTAAGTTAAGTATGAGTTTTGGGACAACTTCAAACCACAATAACTCCTAGTTCAGGATGAGTTAGGTGTGCTACAAGATACCGTAGGAAATATCTTTGAATTATCTTTCCAACACCTTCGAGTTTGCACGATTTCATATGAGCGAGATATGCCCATTTGAAGTTGGGTTGTCTAGATAAGGAAAATCAAAACCGGATTTTAGAAGGGTATTATGGTCTTTTCAGTTTCCTAGGTTTTTGACGATTTTTCTTCTCTGTTTTTCAACTCTAAACCCTCTAAACCTCAATGGTTCTTTCCCCAAACACTTAGAATCACTTAAACTTCCTTGAAATAGGCCCAACTCGCAGGTGGTGCATCCTCAACTCTACTCCCTTTCCACTGATCAAACCAGGTCCTATCAACATTTTTCATCTGATATGCAGCTAGCTTAACTCTTTCAATATCAGCAACGTGCTTCACATCGAATACCTTTTTCAGTTATTCACTAAAGTTCTCCGGATCCTCAGTAGTGCTCGAACCAGTGAAACTTGGGGGATTCATCCCGAAGAACTCACGAATCCTTGAACTGTCAGCCCCTTCTTGTCGAGCTCCTCTTTGCTGACCAACCTAGTTAGCCACAGCTTGACTCAACATTCTAATTGCTTCTCTGAACTCAACATTAGTAACTTCTCCTTCCGGTTGCACTTCAGGTGCATTGGGTAACTCTTGTTCTTCAACATTCCTCCTAGCTGGACGACCTCTAACTGTTCTTTGTGGAGGCATGATTATCTGAAACACACACAGGCACGAATTAGAGGGAAAATTTTTAAAGATCAACTCTAACGCATGAAATAAGTGTGAAAGAAGTGAACGAATTCCTAAATGTTGTAGCCTCCTAATTATAGGTGTGGCGCGCTTCACACCGATAACTAGGACTCTACAGACACAACTTCATAGACTCCCTAGGACTCTTGAACTCTGTGCTCTGATACGATATTTGTCACGCCCCGAGCCTACACCCTGGATGTGGCCGACACTCAAAGACCATTGCTGGCCTCAAGTGAACCCTTGGCCGGGCTTACTAACTCAGCGGAAGACTTAACTCATCACATACACATTTATGAAGTAACTAGAATGTTATAAAGGAACATTCAACTGGCCATTAAGGCAAACTCAAGTCTTTAACATATGAAATGAAACGTAAAGACAACTAAATTAACTAACTGACTATCTGACTATCTATGAAGTCTCTAAACAACTGAGATGGATGTCGGGACAGGCTCACGACATCCTAATGAACTAATAATAAAATTGAAAGCAATGTAAATGAGTCCTCTGGAATGCAAAGAGGCTCACCAACAGACTGTGAACTGCTCACTGGATCAACGAATGCACCGGATGCCGATCCTAGTTACCTGTGTCTACATCATAATACGATGCAGGCCAATTGGCATCAGTATATTGAATGTACGAGTATCCGAGTAGGAATGCTAAAACAACATAGGCTTGGAAGATATTATGAAAGAAACACTTACCTTGGCTCTTCTCAACTCCTGAATACTTAACTAAACTCATTTCATTATAAAGTAGTTTAAAACAAGTGCAATATAAAGAAAAACTGTTGAAAACATGCTGTCAATTCATAATCATAAATATCATAAAAAGACAAACCATGCTCCCTCTTAAAATCTACTTGTGCAATGCATGAATGAAGTCCATACCCCCATTCACAATAAGCAGAACCCCTTGAGGAAACATGCTACTACTGCTATGAGAGTTTCTCTAACCGACAACCATAACTTAAGAACTAAAGTGATGATACAACGCTTTACCTCACGCTGTCGAGGCCCATCCTGTACCTTTGTGGTGATATAGAGAGCTAAATCACTAAGTGGATCCATTAGTCTATGCGAAAATGATTCATCTAAAAAGTATGACCTTTTTCTACCCATGATGGCTACATGATTTATGGAGACTTGAGTTAATATGAACTCGCATCCCCATATCGGTGCTCAATACAACTCCCAAAAATAGACTTAGTTCTTTATGTTTAAAAACATACTTCTAATGTGATTTGAGATTAGTGCTCAAAAACTTAGCTTAAAGGCTATCTTGGAAATCTCAGTTTCCCTGCTTGCTTCATTTAGAAAACTATTTCTCTTTTCTGAAAACTAGCCCGAAGGCTCTTTGAAAATCTCAGTTACCTTTCTTGTTTAAATGTTAAAATATTTTTAATCTCTTTGGGAATACTTAGTCCCCATATACTTTTGAAGAAATGAACTTCGACTCTTTACTCTTTTCTTAACTTGAACTTTAAGTATTAAAACAAAGTTTAAACATTTATAAAAGACTTTTGAAAACTTTGAAGGGCTTCCCTTAACTTGACTCTTGACTTTGATCCTAACTTTCCTTGAATTGGATTACGGATTCAAGGTTCATGATCTCATGATGTTTATATGTACCTTAGAGTGTTAGAATCAACTAGGAAACATAGCTACATCACTTAGGAACCAGTACGAAAAGGTGGGGGAAGAATGGGGAGAACTGGCGTCCCTGGCGCTCTAAGAGGCACGGGGCTCCAGCCCTCAAACTTCAGAACCAGCTGGGCATGCTGGCTGGCGCGTCGCCCCAAGGGGTGAACTTCAGAGCCCCTTTTGGGGCGCGCTGGCTAGCGCGATTCCCCACCCTCTTCCCCAGGTTTATGATGATTTTTCTTCTCCATTTTTCAACTCTAAACCTCAATGGTTCTTTCCCCAAACACTTAGAATCACTTAAACCTCCATTATACATCAGATTCTACTAGAAAAACCCAACTAAAACATGAATCAATCTCAAGAAAACTCCAACAATTCAACCCACAAGAATTCAAACAAATATCATCAAGACTCAAGGAATTTACTTTCAAATCAAACATATTCCACTTAATTGAATCAGAATTGGCGCGTGGGCGAAGTAACCCAATCCTATGTGATCTCACATACCTTGTAGGGATCACCCCCGACGAATTCCACAAGTTAAACTTCGACGATCTTGGCGATTCTTTTTCTTTCTCCTCTTCTTCTCTTCTCTCAAAAGCCTAACCCTTTTTCCAAAAGCGTCAACTGATATAATTCAGCTTAGGCCCATAATTAATTACAAAAAAATGAATTAAAATAAGGGGTTAAGGAAAAGACCAAACTACCCTTTAAAAATCCGGATTGGACTTTCCTTATTCCAACAACCCAACTTCCAAAGGGCATAACTCACTCATACGAACTCGGATTTGCAAAAACTCGGCGGTGTTGGAAATATCCTTCCAAGAGATTTGCAACCATATCTGGAAGTACACCTAACTCATCCTGAGCTAGGAATTATGGCCATTTGAAGTTGACCAAAACTCAACTTTTCCTAACTTAAACAAATTTCCAGATTTTAATTCTTTCCAAAAAAAAAAGACTATTTCCAATTATAAGCTTATTCCTAGTTATTTCAAATTGCGAGATGTTACACGTCTCTTGTGTCTTCAGGAAATGAATAGACAAAGGGCTAACACAAGGAGAATGGAGGGTAACAATGTCAATGAACAAACTCCTCAATAGAATCAAACTCATCAAGCTCTGATTAACCCTCCGGCTATGTCGGATAAGGAAGTTAGGTCAGATTTCCTAATGAGGGCTCAAGCCGTAAGCACTCAAGCCCAAGCTATGATGACCCAAGCCAATAGAGGTGCTGAAACTCATGTGAACCCTAATGTGAACACTTCGGCTTCTAGATTGAGGGATTTTGTTAGAATGAATCCTCCGTTGTTTCTTGGTTACAAGGTGGGAGAGGATCCTCAAGAATTTGTGGATGAGGTTTATAAGGTAGTTGATGCTATGGGGGTGACTTCGATAGAAAAAGCGGAGCTAGCCGCTTACCAATTGAAGGATGTGGCTCAAGTTTGGTTTACTCGACGGAAGAAAAATAGGTCTGTAGGAGCAAGTCCTATTGATTGAGAGGCGTTTAAAAAATCATTTATTGATAGGTTCTTTCCCCGTGAGTTGAGGGAGGCTAAGGTAGAGGAATTCATTAACCTTTGGCAAGATAGCATGAGTGTTCAAGAGTATGCTTTGAAATTTACCCTATTATCTAAGTATGCTCCATCTATGGTGGCGGATCCAAGGGATGTGATGAGTAGATTTGTGACGGGTGTGTCCAACTTAGTTGAAGAAGAGTGTCGTACGACAATGCTCCATGATAACATGGATATCTCTAGGCTTATGGAGTATGCTCAACAAATTGGGGAGTCAAAACCTAAGAGAAAGAATAGAGAGATTAAGAGAGCTAGGTCCGATGAACAAGGTCAACCAAGGTTCAAAAAAGGCTCTAACAAAGATTCTTCCAACACTCCTAGGGTTAACTAAGAAAAAGGTAGTGCATCTCCATTTCCTTAACCTACTTGCACCAATTGTGGAAAGAAGCACCATGGGAAGTGCCTAGCCGGTACGAATGGGTGTTATGGTTGTGGAAAGAGTGATCATCAAGTGAAAGATTTCCCTACACTATCGGCAAAAAAAAGAGAGGCCAAACAAGCTTCTCTTAGTGGTCCGAATCCTAATGCTCCAAAGTATGGTCATTTCTATGCACTACGGTCTAGAGAGGACAACGGAGACCTTTCAGATGAAGGCACAGGTATTTTGATAACTCTTTATAGATATAAATGTTTTATTAAGGTCCCTATGCTATTTGTAAGATTTTCGTGTTAGCCTTAGGATGAGTTTTCTCCCGGAGGAGATTGTATGCTTAGAAGGGAAGGTTGTTTAGAGTTCCGATATCCTTATATGTTTCTTCTATTCCTATTCAAGCTTGAGACAAAAAATTCCTTGTGCCTTGTTTCATGTTTTGGAGTCATGTGTGATTTATGTGTTTCCATAATCTACTTATGTTGTGCATGTTCTTGATGAAATTATTGTTTCATGAGAAAATGAGTTTTCATGATTTATATTCCTCATGTTCTTGTGCATTTAGTATGAGTTGCCTAAATGCTTCATGAGATGAATTGTTGAACATGCTTAAATGTGTTTTTGAGAGTAATTGCATAATTTGCTTCATGATGTTATGATGAGCATGCTTTGAGTTGGAGAATGTAATTCCTTCAAGGATATGAGAAATGTTGATGTTTTCATGAATAATGGGTTGTTAGATATAGTTCCTACTTGTTTGTGTTGGATTGAGTATATTGAGATGGAGTTGATGTTTCCTCATTGTTTTCTGCATTGTTTAGATGTTTCATGCATGATTGTCTGCTATTCTGGAGTCTTTAATTTTGAAAGATGTTTAGAAATGTTATTCGAGGACGAATGTTCCCAAGGGGGAGATAATGTAACACCCGAAAACTAGAAAGTGAAACAAAAGCCTTACGTGAGAGTTTTAGGCTTTGTCTTGAATTAGTAGACCAATGGTAGCCCTTTCATGATGAGTCTATGAACTACTATAAGGATGAACCTTGAATCGGTAGACCAAATGGTAGCCCTTTTATGAGGATTCAATGAGCTATCCTAATAATGTACCTTGAATCGATAGACCTAATGGTCATTTTGTGAGTATCTTGTTAGGCATTGAAAGCTTTATCATAATATTCTTTCCTTAAGGGGATTAGTCTAATTATTTCTCTTATATTTTCTAGAATGTATTCTATGTATTGTATATCTTGGGTTCTTTGATATATTTCTATATTTTCTTTTATTAGATCTCCTAGTAAAGTTATTTCTTCAGTAGTTTCTTGCCAATATTGGAAGTATTCGTAATTTATCATTAGTCTGAATATTCTAATTCTAAATCATTAATATTAATTCGTTCTAGATCATATATTTCATGTATTTCATCTATTTCATACCAGGTTTGAGTTGCTAGTTTTAATTCTGCTAAGTCAAATATTTTTTCCCATATCATTCTTCTTAATTCAATTATTTTTATATTTTTTAGAATATATAAAATCAGTGTTTCATCAGCTAATGTCATTTCATCATGTAGATAAGTAGTCATATTAATGTTTTGCTATTTAATCAATAATTCCCTTATGTCATATGCATAATAAATATTATTCATATTAGATTACTATAAACTAGATTATTTTCAACCATGTTCTGCTGTCACTATTAACATTGTACTTTAAAAGGTACTGCCTTCCTAACAGCGCCTCAACTCTATTTACTCCCCTCACGGCTTCCTTGCGTATGGTTTCAACTTTAGGATGGCATAGTCTGGAAGTTTTTCCTTTTTTACTCATGTTAACAAACTAGAAAACATGCTTCAAATAATTCTAGTATATAATAACTAGTATGAACTTATTTATTCATTCTTTGATATTCATGAATTAATAGATTTAGCTATGCATAATCATAAATAGATATACATGTTTCTCTATAAGATCTGGTATATTTTGCTCCATAGCTTAGATTAAAACTTGATATTTATTTGAGAGTATTTTGTTTACAAAGAGGCTTGCTTTCCGTCGAGAAAGTCTTGCCACACCTAATGGCTCTCTATTTATACAAGTAGAGATGCTTCTACTTACTCTTATAATGTCCTATACTATTTCTACTTTGCATCTGTCCTACTACTTTAATAATGCACTATTTTAATAATGCATACTACTTTGCACTTGTCCACTAATTTACAATGCACTATTTTAATAATGCATACTACTTTACACTTGTCCACTAATTTATATACTTTAGTACTACTTTACTTTACATTTGTCTACACTTTACTTTGATAATGCACACTACAATTTGTCCACTAATTTACATAAAAGATTCCTATTATCTTACTTTTACAGTAAGACAAGCAACTTTATTTTTTATCTTTTCTCTTTGTCAATTCTTGTTTTTTATCTTGTCTGGCTTTTTATTCTAGCTGGACAGCTGGAATAACATTATCTTCTCAATAGCACTTCGAGCATTGATGATCAGGGTATCTGTGTCTAATAGTTTTGCAATAGTTTGTCATTATCTCTGGTGAAATAAAATTCCTTCGTATTGTCCTTGTAGTTGGTTGTTGTTCTGGTTTTAATAAGCTTAATATCAATTGTTGTATTTCTTCCATATCTGCTTCTCTGATTTCTCTGGAATTTGAATATATCATAGTTTGTTCTCTTGCATAGTAGCTTCATACTGAATTTCCATTTAAATAATTGGTTGTTAACTCGTTCAAAATAGTAGCTATTCCAATAATTCTCTTTCTTGCATAGAATTCTAGTATCTCTATATTTTGTATCTCGTCTTGTCGTTCTATTTTTTCTGGTATTATCCTTTCTCTAGTTAATCCAATTTTTTTGACTTGGATGATAGGTTTAATTTCATCATATAATATTTCCGCTGGTGCTAAATAAAATTTTATATAAAATTTTTTTCCTTTAGTTATCCTTTTGTAATGCATGAATGCTTTATGTAACTCTTGTATTGTTGATATCTCATCTCTTGTTTGGGTATATACAGTACTTAATAATCCATAGTTGTAGCAAGTTCCCACTAAATTTGTACTTGTTCCTGGTTGTGCAATTAGCTTGTTATATCCCTTTAGGTTTTGTGTAATGTAATCTTCATGGGGATTTTTTGTATTTTTGGATCTTGGATTTTGGTTTAGAAAAGTTTGTATTTTGTGGATGTTTTCTATGTAAGCTCTGGTTATATGGTTATAAGTCTTTTTGTTTTGTCCTAGGCTTTCTTTATATGTGTTTAGCTAAGGTGGTATGAATAATGGATATTTTTGGTTTTTTGGCATAAATGGTTTTTCGAATATTTTATTCATATTAGTATTAACAAATTTGGTTTTATTTTCTTCTTTTGTTGTAGATGTGCTTCATGTAGCTACATGTAACAAATCATTATGAGTTTTTAGGTGTTTCCCAACGTTACCTTGTAGCTCTGGAATTTTTAAGTCTTCTGATCCACTTTGCTCCGCAATTTTATAGTCATGCTGCTGACTTTTTATTTGTTGTAGCTCTTTGTCAATATTTTCTACTTTTGTGCAAAGTAGAGTCATAGCTTTAAGTATTTCTTCTATAGTATTTTCTTTTTCAGTTTTTGTAGCTTTGTCTTGAGATGTAATCTGTAATAACATTCTTGTTAGTACATATCACTTCTATTGTAAATGTAAAATTTAATATATTTAATACTAGTCTTCGTATCTCTTTGGTCGTTACTGAATCTTGTACCTTTTTTGTTATCCACCATTTTACCTACGTATTATCTGTTCTTACAATAAATTTGTTATATACAATGTATGGTTCAAAGGCTAATAAACATTTATATATTGAATATAATTCTTTTCTATTTATTTCCCATTTTATTTCGGGGTTTGTGAATGTTCCTGAATAATATTTGCAATGATGTTCTACCTTTTCTTTATTATATGTATATTTTAATACACCTCCGTAGCTTATTTCACTTGCATCTGATTCTACTATATATGTAAATTCTTTATTTTCATCTGGAAAACATAATTTAGGTAAATTTTTACATAATAATTTTATTTTCCGTATTTGTTCTTCGTCTTTATTGTCAAAATAATATTCTACATCTTTCTTTAATTTTTTATGCAAAGATTTTAAGTGTTCTGCTAAATTAGGTATATATTCTTTCACCTGATTTACTAATCCTAGAAACGATTGTAATTTCTTCTTCGTATCTACTTGTTCTTCAGAATTTATCATCTTTTGTACTATGTGTGTTTGTATTTTTATATCATTTTTATCTATTTGTATTCCTAGAAATTCTATTTGGGTTTTCATTATTTCTGGCTTTTTTCTTGGTTAGACTTATTCCTGAGTATGTTATAATGTGTATAAATTTTTATAGTAATTTTATATGTTCATCTTGAGTCCTGCAATATAATAATATATCATCTATGTATATTATACAATTTTCTAGTTGGTTAAAGTAATTATCCATAAAATGTTGGTATCTTCTTGGTGCATTCTTATATCCAAAAGGTAAAACATTCCATTCATAGAATCCTTGTGGTACTGTGAAAGCTGTTAACTTTTTAGATTCTTCTTCTAATTTTAGATGATAAAATCCTGACTTACAATCAAACTTGCTGAAGTAATTGTATCCTTAGATTTGTCTTATTTTTAATATTTTTTTTGGTATTGGCCAATTATATGTTTTTGTTTTTGTATTTAGATTTCTATAGTCAATAACCATCCGGCTTTTTCCTCTTTTTTGTTCACTATGTTTATTTACTATAAATGCGGGACTTGTATGTTTACTATTACTTTCTTGTATATAATTATTTTCTATTAACTCTTTTATATGTATTTTGAATTATGTTAAATCATCAAAATTATATTTTAATGATTTTTGGGTTATGATGTTGTTATCATCAATTAATTCTATTTTTACTTTTGTTTTATGTTTTTTCCCATCCTTTTAAGGGATTTTCACTATATAACGATTCTAGTTTTTCTTGAATTAGTTTCAGTTTATCTATAGAAAATACAATTAATTCGATACTATGGTTTATTTCTTTAATATTTTCTAGTTTTTGGGTAATTTTTCACTTCCTTTGATCCATGGTGTGGTTTTTCTATTTTTATTGTTTACTCTTTTAGCTCCTACTTTTTGTTTACATGGTGTAGTAAACCACCAATGTGTTTTTGTTATCACATGAGGATATAGTTTTTCTAAGAATGGCAATCCTAAAAGCATATCCTTATTTATGAATTCGTAACTATATATGTCTTCTATAGTTAATATTTTATTCCATATTTGTAATTTTATATTCTTTGCTTTATATGTTATCATACTTCCTACATTACTGAATCCTGTTACTACTATGGGTGTTTTTAGCTTTTCTTCTGGTAGGCAATTGTGTTTGCACATATTAGCTTCTGCTCCTGTATCTAACATAGGGGTATAATAACTGTTATAGTAATTTTCTATTATTATTTTTGCAAGTATGTATATTTTCATATTGTTCTTTTTATTATGACTTTCTTGTTTTTATATGTTATGGTTAATTGTGTATTTTCTAAATTATGTGGTTTCATTTCTTCTAACCATTTTATTCCTAATATTATGTTATCTCCTTGATAAATTTTGAATTTTATTAATATTACTATTCCTCCAATAATTATTTATTTTTCCGTTGTTTCCTCAGAATTTATTAACTCTTTTGGTAATTCTGGGCACGTTTGTTCTTTAGAGGTTATTTCATCTTCTGCTACTAACTCTCTTGTTATGTAATTTTCTTCTTGACCAGTGTTTATTGTTATAATATACTTTCTTTGTTCCATTATTCTAGTTATTTAGTAATGGAATGGTCCTATATCTTTTATCATTTGATATTCTATTGATTTTCTTAAAGGTTGAAGTGTTTCATTAATGTAGTTTATTCCTTTTATTCTTTTTGATGTGCTTATTCTTTCACTTACTATTTCTAAATCTTCTTCTATATTTATTTCTTTGTAACTGTAATTATTATTATCTCTTACTGTAACTATTTGTTCAAAAGGATTTTCTATTTTTATTCTATTTATCTTATTTTTTGCTGTTATTTTATGTTTTGTTGTTAATACCTATAAATTTTTACATCTTGCTGTAAATATCTTCCTGGGGCTAACTCTATTCCTGACATTTTCCAATATAATACTAGAGATTTATCTATGTTTCTATCGTTTACTGCTACTGAATAATTGGCGCTTATTATAAATTTGAATTTTTGGTATATTAGATTTCCGTTTACTGCACTTATTATACTTTTTTTCTATAGGTTCTACTATTCTATCGTCTGCTAGATATATTTCTATTGGTGTATCTATTCCTTCTCTGAAACATGCTTTTATTAATATTTATGTTCCGCCTAGGTGTACATATTTTATTGGGTCTTTAGCTTTAATTTCTTGTATTTCTTTGTTTATTATTCTTTTATTTATTATTGGTATTTTCGCTTTTCTTTGGTTTATTTACAATCTATTATATGTTCTTTTTGTCTTACCAGGTAATATTATTCCTTTTGTCTTTTAAACAAATTTTTTATTATTGGTACTTTAATTATTTTTTCTACACTTAGGTCTAGTTCTTTTCCTTTTATATGTTCAAATATATTAATATCAAATATTTTTTTTGTTCCGTAGATTCTTCAGTTATATGATCCTCTTGAGTTATTATTTGTACGTCTTTTTCAGTCATCTATATTATCATAGAAATTATCTTCTTCTTCATTTTCGGATAATTCATGTATACTATCATCACTTTTTGGCTCATAATCTATATATTCTGTTTGTGTTTATTCTTCTTCATTATCGATTATTACTTCGGATATTTGTCTTTTCTTAGGATTTTGGAGTAATTTACAATCTTTAGCTATATGTCCTAGTTTTCCACAATTATAACAAGTACATTCAGTTAGTTTTTTCTTTGGTCTAAATGGTCTTTTGGTATTATAATTTCTTATGTAGTATCTTCTGTAAGGTCTTTTTGTACTTATACTGGGATTTATATTTTTTATATTTTCCTGGTTTTCTGTATTTCTTTTTATCGTAGTTATCATTACATCCAAATTGGGGTGCTATCTTATCTTTACAACATGCTAAGTTTTTTATTATGGTTTTTTCCATTTTCATTTCTTCTCTATATTTTTCACATATAGAATGAATACCATTTTTGTAAGTATCTTATTCTTTCTCCTAAAGTATCTTATAATCCTGCTTCATTCCAATCTTTTATTATCTTTGAACTAAATGGTTCTAGTAATTTTGTAAAGTATAACCTTCGTATTTCTTTTCCTTCTTCTGTACTATATGTTCCTTTATAATAATATTCTTTAAATACACACGAATATTCTTCTATATAGCACATATTACATATTGCTAATTTTAACATTAAATTTCTGTTTAGCTGTTTTTCCTTATTTTGTTCTTCTATTTTTGTAGTCGTACTACTAAATTCATTCCGTATAGCTATTTCATATTTATTTAATATGTCAATTGGGGTTGTTGCTGTTTCACCATCTATTCTCTTATTATTTTTTAATGTTTTTATACTTTCATCTGTTAGATTTTGTAACCATAGTTTTACTGTTCCTATAAGTGTCCTTTATATATATCATGGTACTTCTGTCATTCCTATTGTATTATCTATTAGTTGTTTTGATATATATCCTACCCATAATTGAATTGTTTTATTTATATCTGTTACACAGTGTAGATCTAAAAAATTATTTTGTGTAGTAACTGGAGTTGGTGTCCATTTTCTGTTTAATCTTTTATTCCATATATTATCATACCTATCAGATTGTTCATAATTAACCATATAATAATTGGGATTTACTTCTCTGGGGTTTTTAACTCCTGATATACTTGCTTTTGTATCCTTAATATCTCCTATATTTATTTCTGTAGATTTTTTATCTTCTAGATTTGCTAACATTTTTGTATATGTTTTGCATATATCTGAACTTTGATCTGAGTGGTCTTTATTTATATTATCTATTCTTATATATGGTTGAACAACACAAATATGAATTAATCAGGACGATTATAGAGAAACGCTATGAGTTAAAACATAAACAAGAAAGACTTAAATATAACATATACGCAAGAGTATGCCAAAAATCTCTACAAGCTCGAAGAAGAACAATATTTGAAATACAACTACAAATACAACAAACAAAATATAAACTAAATCACAATCTATAATGAATAAAGAAGAATTTTCTACAGATGAAAAATTCTATGAAAACCAAGATGGATTAAAAATAAAAATAATATTTTTCAAGATTAGGAAGGAGATATAAAAAAATAGGTGAAAATTTATATCTAATGGTAGAAAAAGAAACAGTAAGTTTAGAAGATAGTCTAGCAGCCATGGTATGAATAACTAAAGAAAATGAAGAAATAGACAGGAAAAAGGAGATAGAAATTATTAAACAACAAGCAAAACTAGAAATACAACAAATAGAAGAAACAAAAAATGATAAGATAATTGCTTTAGAAAAAGAATTAGCTACACGAAAAGAACTATATTAAACTAAAAAAAAAGAAAGAGAACTCGAAACAAAATTAAAAAATGAAATAGAAAAATTTAAGGAAAAGTTACAGATCGAAGAAAAAGATGAACCAGATATAAGAATAGATGATATAAATAAAGACCATATAAATGAAGACCACTCAGATCAAAGTTCAGATATAAGCGAAACATATACAGAAATGTTAGCAAATCTAGTAGATAAAAAATCTACAGAAATAAATATGTCACGCCTCAAATCCAATTAAGACGGATAGGCACTCGATACCTTAAAGGCCCGAGAGAACCAACATGTAACCTGTACTTACTATGCATGTAACTATGAAAATCTTGTGACAAGTTCACATAGGATGCAACGATACGAACTAACATAAGTAGACCAAAACCTTATATACAAGACTTGACCATTGAGACCACAACTTGTTGAGATGCAAATGAACCATATACATAAGTCTACAAAGCCTCTAAAAGATAAAAATCCTTAGAGTAGGTCGAGACAAACCCCGCCTTACCCTTAACTACGATACAATACCAAAATAAAACTACCAAGGACTCAGTAAAGCTCCGAAGCAACCTGGAGCTCACCAAAAGTAACTGAGTGTCGTATGCTCCTATTGAGGAGGTCTAGTAGCTGGAGTACCTGTGCTTGCAGCATGAAATGCAGCGTCCCCCACGAGGGACGTCAGTACGAAAAAATGTACTGAATATGTAAGGTAATAACATATATAAAATAAGAGTTCAAATGAAATCAAGTATCAATATATGTGTGCTTAAATCAGAACAGAAGACCACCTCTGTTAACTCTTGTGGGATGAGTATGTTACATTCTTGTCTTTACCTTTCTGTGTGTTATGATCTTTATAAGACATGTGATACGAATAACCAGTTGATCAGTGGTAGAAGAGGATGACCCATGCTAGGCATTTTAACCCCTGGGATGCAGTCCTCATAATTACACCAATTGGGATCGGCCCATGCTAGGCTTTCACCCCTGAGCTGCCACCCTTCTATACCAATTGGGATCAGCCCATGGTAGGCTTTCGCCCCTGAGCTGCCACCCTTAATTATACAGATTGCTTTACTTAAATTCTTTAATTTTTGAGATTGTTGTTTTGGTGGTCATAATCATTTTTAATATTTGGAACTATGGACCAGTAGTAGAAGACATGAAAATAGTATTTCAAGGCAGTAACAATGACATAAAGAGCTATGTAACATCAATGCATTACTTGTGAGCTTAAATGACACAATTAACTTCAACTGACTATAGAGTACTGAACGTATAATTAAGTAATTCTATACATTTAGGAGAGGGGGAAATATTGTTAGCTATTTTATGGATATCGTACGCTGCCACTATGTTTCCTTTACTAGGAATAGAACTTAGGAAATTTATTTATTGATATTAATCGCAAGTATCAGATTTCATGCCAAGGAATATGGAATCGAACAGCCCTACATACCTTATTTTCTGACCAATACAATTGTCACGATTTAGCCTCCCTTCTTGGGTGCTAATCTACAATATAAGTCATTATTAAGCTGATGTTAGCAGCTAATCACATTAAGGCCCAAAAAAAGCAGTAGCTAAACACTTGACGGGAAATAGGCCCTTACAACCCTTACACAAATGGTGAACCACCACAACCTTCTTCTATACATTAATACAACTTCATACATCCTTTGCCAATATACTCAAAGTGTCCCCAACAACAATATACCTAAGGCAGCCACTATCAATCCCTAAAAATCTTTCAGCATAATAGGAGAATACTGACTCAAGGATTTATCACCATCCACTAGTTCTTGATAAATATATACAAAATTCTCCACCCCAAACCTATATTTAAAAAGAGGCAAGAATGGGCAGTAGGCTTACCTTAGTTTCTGAAAATTTATCCTCCAAACTTGTATTTCAACAACTGAAACTCTCTTTCAAACTTTTAATTTAAAAGGGGGACAATACTCAATAACCCAATGTGTTTTAGGGCTGCTGATTGAAGCCAAGAGAGACCAAGAGAGAAACTTAAGAAATCTGAAAATTTTGCAAGTGAAAAATGGAGCAAAAGATCTTATCTTTATCCCTTTAAATGGGAGGTGTAATGGCCGACTTTCTTGGCTAATTTTAGGCCATATATTGTCAAGTAGGTGACCCACCTACTTGGCCTTTTAACTTGGGCCTTTTTGGACTAAAGACTATTGGGCCTTGGCTGTCCATTGTCCCTTATTCTTCTACTCAACTTGGGCCAGATTATTGCAAGTAGGTGGTAGTGTACTTGGCCCAATTACATGGTCAAAAGAACAAAAAAAAAAGAGTCTTAGTAGGTAATGCACCTACTTGGTCCTTTGGACTGGTCAATAAGTCAAAGTAGGTGATGCACCTACTAGCTTAGTTAAGTCAAGCAAGCAGCTCACTTATTTTATTCCATTTAATAAATATTAATCCCTTTTTCTTCAACTTAGCACTTAACTTTAAACTTTAAGCTCAATTACCACCTTACTACCTCTAGTGTAAATACTTCCGTCGGAGTTAACTTGCAGTAAACATGTTGAAACGTGCAAGGCGTTACATCACCTTCCGAGCTAGTTTAAACCAACACTAATCATATAAGAAGCACAATCCCTCACCTATACTATAAGGCTATGTCAAGTATCACATGAATAGAACTAGCATAC